>JASAOG010000360.1:0-199492 GCA_030265305.1 Biomphalaria pfeifferi
CTTCTCTCTCTCCTCTCCTTTCTCTTCTCTCTCCTTTCTCTCTCTCCTTTTTCTCGTTCTTCTTTCTCTCTCTCTCCCTTTCTCTCTCTCCCTCCCTTTCTCTCTCTCTCCTTTCTCTCTCTCCTCTCTCCTCTCTCTCTCTCTCTCTCCCTTTCTCTCTCTCTCCTCTCTTTCTCTCTCTCCCCTTTCTCTCTCTCTCTCTCCCTTTCTCTCTCTCTCCCTTTCTCTCTCTCTTCTCTCTCCCTTTCTCTCTCTCTCCTTCTCTCTCTCTCCCTTTCTCTCTCTCCCTTTCTCTCTCTCTCCTTCTCTCTCTCTCCCTTTCTCTCTCTCCTCCCTTCTCTCCTCTCCTCTCCCTTTCTCTCTCTCCCTTCTCTCTCTCTCTCATCTTCTCTCTCTCTCTCTTCTCTCTCTCTCTCTCCCTTTTCTCTCTCCTCTTCTCTCCCTTTCTCTCTCTCTCTTCTCTCTCCCTTTCTCTCTCTCTCTCCCTTTCTCTCTCTCTCTCCTTTCTCTCTCTCTCTCCCTTTCTCTCTCTCTCCCTTTCTCTCTCTCTCCCTTTCTCTCTCTCTCTCCTTTCTCTCTCTCTCCCTTTCTCTCCTCTCTCTCTCTTCTCTTCTCTCTCCCTTCTCTCTCTCTCTCTCTCTCTTTTCTCTCTCCCTTTCTCTCTCTCTCCCTTTCTCTCTCTCTCCCTTTCTCTCTCTCTCCCTTTCTCTCTCCTCTTTCTCTCTCTCTCCCTTTCTCTCTCTCTCTCACTCTCTCTCCCTTTCTCTCTCTCTCCCTTTCTCTCTCTCTCCCCTTTCTCTCTCTCTCCCTTTCTCTCTCTCTCTCCCATTCTCTCTCTCTCTCCCTTTCTCTCTCTCTCTCTCTCTCTCCCTTTCTCTCTCCCTTTCTCTCTCTCTCTCTTTCCCCTTTCTCTCTCTCTCCCTTTCTCTCTCCCTTTCTCTCTCCCTTTCTCTCTCTCTCCCTTTCTCTCTCTCTCTCTTTCTCTCTCTCTCCCTTTCTCTCTCCCTTTCTCTCTCTCTCTTTTTCTCTCTCTCTCTTTCTCTCTCTCTCCCTTTCTCTCTCTCTCTTTCCCTTTCTCTCTCTCTCCCTTTCTCTCTCCCTTTCTCTCTTTCTCCATTTCTCTCTCTCCCTTTCTCTTTCGCTCTCTCTCCCTTTCTCTCTCTCTCCATTTCTCTCTCTCTCCTTTCTCTCTCTCCCTTTCTCTCTCTCTCTCTCTCTCCATTTTCTTCTCTCTTCCTTTTCTCTCTCTCTCCCTTTCCCTTTCTCTCTCTCTCCCTTTCTCTCTCTCTCCCTTTCTCTCTCTCTCCCTTTCTCTTTCTCTCTCTCTCCCTTTCTCTCTCTCTCCCTTTCTCTCTCTCTCCCTTTCTCTTTCTCTCTCTCTCACCTTTCTCTCTCTCTCCCTTTCTCTCTCTCTCCCTTTCTCTCTCTCTCCCTTTCTCTTTCTCTCTCCTTTTCTCTCTCTCTTCCTTTCTCTTTCTCTCCATTTCTATATAATTCTCCCTCTTCCTTTCTTCCTACCTTCTTATTTTGCTCCTCTCTCTGTCTCTTACTCTCCCTTACTCTCTCTTCTTTCTACTTTTCTCTTTCCCAAACTATAGCGCTACTTTCAGGAGTCAACGAGTCGACAACTAAAGTTTTAAAATGTCACACATACATGTCAAATCTCGAGGAACTTTTGTACTATAAATCTGATGAAAACCATTTTTCCAGATCCTGCAAATTTCCCAGATTTCGCAGATGTCCCAGATGACTCTACTCCTATCTCGCTCTTAATTAAGTCGTGCGTACACTCTTAGGCCTATTTATGTTTTCAAGTTAGTCTTTTAAAAAAAAGTAGCCTTTTCAATCCATCATTATAGATGAGTCTTGTAAAGCCTAATAGCAATTTGAGTTCCTGAATAACTTTTGGTTATATAATGCGAACATCTCACTGTGAGGTCATGCAGACCTACTAAATAATCTACCTTTATTTGTGTGTGTGTGTGTGTAAGAAAACGATATTCTTTGATGCTCTTTACAGTGGAGGCGGAGTGGGGGCGCTAGGACAGGTGGCAACTAACTTCACAAGATGGCACGAGAATCCTAATGAACTTGGCGCCAACTCTAGAATGACGAGACGTAGCCCTTGTCTTGACCTATTTATAATTTCAAACGATACTCTTTACCTTTTAACCCTCCACAAATCCACTTCCTTTCTCCCTCCTCTTTCCCACCCTCCACTGCCGCCTTCATCAAAACACAAATTATTGACTGCTAAATTAGCAAGTCAACTTAAAATTGAGATGTTTTCTACTTTTTTTTTGGTCTATTTCTTGTCGACACATTTTTTTTTTCTTTTAATATAAGGGTTTAATACTCGTTCACGAATAGTCTCGTAGGTGGGAAATAGTAGTCTTGAACCAAACCCTTTGGGGTTAGGCAGAAAATAAACACTAGATGATATGGACCGGAGGTTGTAGTGTTCACCAGTCTTGATCGAAGACCATCCAAGGTGACGTGGGCTTGACAAGGCATTTATTGCCTGCGGGGTGTACCTAGCGAGGTCTATCCTTGCTCGGAATGCCCGCCATTCAAACATGTTTCGGTTGCAGGTGGTAAAGTATGTATGCGTTTGTTTTGGTGTTATCGGCTAGACTTTCGCCATTCTCACTTCAAGGCTCGAAGTAGTAGCCGCTGGAAAACAAATTTTATAAAATATCTAGTTCAGTTTTAAAGTATGGCCTCTGCACCTCGCCAATGGTAATCTTGAATAGTAATAGTGTTATGTGTTGCCTTTGTAAAGCACATCTTTCATGTGGGGTGTATCTTGGAGAAGGTTTCCGTGCTGCCTTTAGTCGCTCAGCCAACAAGTTCAAGTCGGGATTAGAACTCGAGCCCCCCCTTGTTATGTGACCAAGCCTTTGCCACGCCACACATCCCACAATGTGTGTAAGATGACCAAACCAAAGAAGCGCAATAGCTTATGAAAAGTAATTGGAATGGGGGGGGGGGGGAATTTAGTGTTGTGGTTTGTGTGTCTGTTTGTATGTTTAAGTTGTGTGTGTTTTTGTGTGAGTGTTTTGTGTATGATGCTTGTTTTTATTTCAGCAATGGAATTGCTGTATACTCTCTATCTCTTGCCTTGAATTATTCTATCTCTAAATTTCTGCCTCGCCACAATTCTCATTTTAGGTTTACAAGATATACTTTATTCCTGTACGTAACATAATAGTTGCCTTACACATCGGGTTCACACAAATATCACGATAAAATACGATACACATTTTTTTAATGTGGGGAGGACTAAAAACAAAAAGGGGGGTGGGGGAGAGGAGGCTCTTACATAGAGAGCTTCAAGCGGATGTCAGAAACAATATAGACAACACTCGGCAGAGCTGGGGCTCCGAGGTAAAGTGGGGGGTGGTTGGATGGGGCCGGGGGGGGGGGGGTGAATTTTGTTTCTAAGGGAGATACTTCGTGATGGAAGGCCGTGAAACATTGATTGTGTCGGGACTAAAAGGGAGGGGTTCGTTCCCAATGACACTGTCAGGAATGACGTTCTGCTCGAGATGGGGGAAAAAAAAAGGAGCGTAAAATAATGGGAGTCAGGGGAGGTAATTAGCTTTAAACAGGGACGTAATTAGCTTTAAACAGGATTTCGCCTTGTTGACAGAAACAGCCAAGTCACCATCAAGATAAAACAAACAGAATCAAACAACACGAAAAGATAACTTTATGTTTTAAACAATGAACTACAATTTTGGTAGCAGCAACTTTATAACAACTTTATTAAAAAAAAAAACAACAATAAACATTCATTTAGGAGTCCATGCTGGCCCAAAAATTTAAAAAAAAAAGCAGGACGTTTTGGGCCATGACGTCTTCATCAGTTAGAAACGAACGAATATACAAATAATGTACAGCAGACTAGGATTTAGTTCACCTATCTATCCGATGTTGTTGTTTGGAATCAAGTCAGAGAAGATGTCGACACTACAAATCAATAAAATAAAGGGGACTGTTGGACTATAAAAAACCAAACGTTTATTCCCATATCATTTCATAATTGTTCTTTATACCGTAAACCCTTTTTTTCTGTATCTGTAAATACACTGTAGCTTTATAGAGATTTTGTGAAGTCATGGCGGGAAAAACACATTGTAAGATAAAGTCAGCAATTCAACAATCTGCTTTCTATCTCCCCCCCCCCCCCCACACACACATACTGTGAGGACAATTTCACGAATCTTCCTGTCCCACCAACTCTCTCTCTCTCTCTGTCACACACTCACTCTCACTCACATTCTCTCTCTCACTCTGTCTCACACTCACTCTCACTCACATTCTCTCCCTCTCTCTGTCGCACACTCACTCTCACTCACATTTTCTCTCTCTCTCTCTCTCTGTCACACACTCACATTCTCTCTCTCTCTCTGTCTGCCAGCTCATCCCAATTAACACTCAGGTTTTTGTCCGGCTATTAACACAGCTGATTGTAAATCGGAAGTCCCATGAAATGGAAGGGGTTTTGTTTTTGTTTCTTTGAAAAAAAACTGCAAATTATTTCCACTTTTAACATTTGGGTGCGACAGTTGCGTGATCTAGCAGAGGAGGAATAAGGAATAAGGAGGGGGGTGGGGAGGTAAAGAGGGAGGGGTGACTCCAGCTAATGGAGTTTTAACTACTGCCCCCAGTTTTAATTCTGTGTTTATCAACTTGGTCCACATAGCGTTCCCTTAGAATGGGTGGTCAAGCCAGATATTTAGCTTTGCCTATGTGATACGCTACAGAAGGTTATTCTAGAGATGGCACTAAGGTAAGTCAATCAATGACTAGGTAGAAGGCGATCTCTGACCTTTCTACTAGAAATGAAATACCAATGGTAATAAACTTTGTACACTCTCCATCATTTGCATGCATTGTTGAGATCTTGATGCTGGTCTAGACGTAGTCGAATGCTGAATACTCTGCAATGTGTAAGGGAATGCTCATTGGTATGTACATCTGTATATATGTGTACAGCTAAGTATGTGTGTGTGTGTGCCATGGGGCGTAGCCAGGATTTTTTTTTCAGGGGGGGTATTGGGTTGAATTCCCCCCCCCCCCCCCCCGCAATAAAAATATGAGTGTGTGTGCGTACATTATGTGGGTGTACTTAATTGATCATTATTACATTCTGACCCTTCATTCTCTCGGAAGACGTTTATTGTACCCTAGAATAGGTTCCCCCTGGAGTTAGTGGAAAAATTGTAGACTCCCCTCCCTTGCCAGCAAGGGTGTCTGGGGGGAATGCCAAGCTCTATTTCAGTTATTGAAAGTTAACAAATTGCATATTCTAAAGGTATTTACAGTGCATTATCCTGCTATTAAAACGCTATATTTCAAAATCTTATGTGCTATTCCTACTGACTTTAATCCTCCCGCGTCGCTCGGCGCATTGGGCGGCAAGCTGTTTCCACAAAAATCTGTCACTGGCAATGTCTGAAACCTCTTCCCACCTGCTCTGAGAACCTCCATGAAAGTGTGGCGCCAAGTTGTACTAGGATGACCCTGTTTGCGCTTTTCTCGTAATGGCCTCCATGTAATCGCAACTCTTATTAAGCGTGATTCATTTTGTCAGAGTACATGTCCCGCAAACCTCATGCGACGCTCTGTCACAACCTTACCAAGGGGTCGACTCCCAGTTCGGCATAGGATTTTCTTGATTTAGACCCGATCTCTATAACTGACTCCTAAAAACCGTCTTAGCCATCTTTGTAGAGCCACATACAGTCTTTTTCAATTTCGGCAGATGACTATTCACTGCACTTTTTTAATGGAGCCAAGCCACTGGTAGAAATTTGTAACCTCTCTTAGATACGTTCTTGGAATTAGATGACTAGTTTGCTTTAGATTTTATATCGAAAATGAAAGTTTTATCGCTAATATCATTTTTCGGGGGTTGAAAAAGGGGGTTTGAACCCCAACCAATATATATATATATATATATGCACTAGGAATGTTTTGTTGAATAAATAAAACCCATTTTTTATGTATATATATATTGAGGTTTTTTTTTAAAATGTCACACTGTCAAGGTATCTCCCTTCTCTTAAAATCATAATCATCTTAGTTACTAGGTACTTTCATTACATACGGATGACACGGGTTAGACTGCATCTCTATGGTGTAGTCTCCCTTTTAGAGCTTGCGGTATATAGAGCAGATGATGTAAAGGCCCTCTGTTTCTGTGGCTCACAGTAAACGAGGCTGAAATATGGTCAGCACAACGACCGACCGCCTTTACTCTAACCTAGAAATGGGAATCGAACCCAACTTTTAAAGTTCGGGTTCGGTTCGGTAAGAGAGAATTTTCTAAAAAGTCTAATATCGATGTGCTTTCTTTCAGAACGCACTATTCATCATCATAAAAAAAAAAAGTCTACAGTTGACAAGGTCTTATTAGTAGATAAAATGACATCTCCTACTTAATATATTTTTTATTTATTTTTAAACATGTAATTATACTAGATAAGTTACACTGAAAATAAGACATTTTTTTTCGACGTTAGTTGGTCGTTGGTTTGTCGCTTACAAACGGTACATTCAATTGAACCAATAAAGGTGTTTTATATTTTTACCGGTAAGGATAATATAGAGGGACTTCTTGTGGTCCGACAGTTACGCTGGGCGGGGCACGTATCCCGTATGGGAGACAAACGTATGCCAAAAGCAGTCTTTTTTGGTGAGCTAAAAGGTGGTCGACGTAACAGAGGCGTCCCACGGAAACGCTTCAAAGACCAGTTCAGGCGTCAAACTTTCCTTAGCTGACACTGAAGATAGCATCTGGTTGCATGCAGTCTCAGAACGAGTCAGTTGGAGTTCACTCCCGAAGGACGCGGGATACACATTTGAGACCAAAAGAAAATCCGCTGCCGAGGACAGACGCAGGCGCGAAAATAAAAAAATTAATCGACTACCTGCGGACAGTGGTTATGCTTGCCTTGGATGTGGCAAAATATGTAGGTCACAGCTGGGGCTGCGTAGCCATGGGAAAAATTGCATTTCTCACTAATCTTAGGACCCGAAGAGAAGCTTTATTAATATATTTTTAATTAATAAACTTTAAAATAAATTTCTTTTGTGAACAACTCAATATAGCCTAACTGTTATTACAATATTCACATATTTAACTTCAGATAGAGATGTAATATTAATGAAATATACTGATATTTAAACAAAATCTAGGTCACCACAAAACAACGTCTTTACACTTTCATGTCTCAAGATTGTCTGCCGTTTCACATTTGCATTACGCTAATTTCATCATCTTCAATGCATAAACACCAATAAATCGCTTAACCTCTTCTTACCATCACCAGGAAACACACACACACACACACACACTCTATGACACCCCTTTTTGTCAGGAAGTTGCGTCTCCCTATCCCCCAATTCAAGGTACTCGCCATCCCCACCCACGGGGGAAGACCCAAAGTTTGAGAAACGCTGCATTAAAAATACTGATGATCAATAATGCAAAACAGAACAATAATAAAAATATTCAGGGGCGTAGCTAGGAATTTTTTCATCATTTCGGGGCCCGGGAAAGGGTTGACCTCTTTGGGTGCCCCTGCATTTTGCGTAATATTGAATGTTTGTTGTAAAATCCATTCATTTTGGGCCCCCCCCCTCAAGTGGGAACCCGGGGGGATTTTCCATTTCTCCCCCTCCTTCCCCACCCTTGCTACGCCACTGATAATATTCCAATTTGGAATACTTCACAATTTTGAAAAAATAAATCACTAAATAGAAGATAATTAAAATTTATTTTAAACTAGAAAACAAATGAACTTATTGTAGACTTTAATCTACACTCTCTAATCGGCCACAAATATTCTACTCTCAACTAACAGCCATCTCAAATAAAAGGGACAATATTTTAATGTCGACTTTCTACTTACTAGGAACTAGAGTCTAGATCTAGATCTAATTAGAGGGCGCCTATTCGACTCAAAACCAATATTGCCAACAGCCCGCGAAAATTCAAGGCCAGGGGAGAATCGGCACATACGGAAAAACCCATGGGAATCTTAGCGCGCCGCTTTTTTTGTTCTTTTTAAAGTTTTCAAAATACCCCCCCCCCTCCCACGTTTTCAAAGTATAATGGAATCATTGGAATTTAAATAAAATAAGTAATTTTTTTATTTTTAATAATCCAAAAATATATATAAAAAAAAGGATGTACAAATTGCAAAATTTGTTCGGTTAAGAAAAGGAGGGTTCGTTTGGTTCGGTTCGTAACAAACAGTTTCAAAGTTCGGGTTCGGTTCGGTCATAAGTGAGGTTCGAGTTCGGTTCGGGTTCGTTTCCCATCTCTACTCTTACCCCCAACTAATGTCAGGTAACCATTAGCTATGGGTGGACTCAAAGGCTCCCTAAAGATCCATAGATTAAAAATTCTTGTTTTCATCAGGATTTGAATCCGGGACTGGTTCGGAAGCCAAACGTTTTATCACTCAGCCACAGCGCCTCCTGAGCATCCTAATAGATAGCATAAAATTCATTTGATAAAGATTTGTTTTTTTCAGATTTCGTATACAAATTGTTCGTCGATCACATAAATTATATAAGGGAATAAGAAAAAAAAATACAATAGAGACAAACTTTATTCGATAATTTAATTAATATATATATATATTCTCCCAGCGAGTTTGGAAAATTGACTTTGCTCTTCTACTTTTGAAAATCCCCCAATTTGGCGCCTCTCGAATCGGAAGTCCGACCCGCAGACGTGACAATATGGTGTCGGGAAAGCAAAAACGTCAACCCGCGCGGCTTAGGTCATTAATTAAAAAGGAAATGACGTAAACAACTAAATAAGATTGCCATGCCCCCCTCCCACGCACACCACAGCCCTCCCCTATCCTCCTCCCTCTCTCCCTCAGCGTCATTCTCCCTCGCGGTATCGGAATGAAAGGGAAAATATAATAGGCTTTTAACGATTATTTAATGAAGCAACCCTATCATTACGCTAATCCGATTACTGCTACGGCAATGGGAGGGGAGGAGGGAAGTGACCAGAGAGAGGACGTCCTAGATGTTAGGAGAACGAGGAGGGAAGTCCGCCAACCAAAAAAAGAGGAGACAAAAAAAAAGAAAGGTGGGGGGGGGGGGGGGGCTTAGGAAAGAGATATAATAAAAAAAAAACCCACCACGACACAAGAGAAGATAGTTCGTACACCGAATGTTATTGAGTATGGCTCCTGCTTGTCTTCTGCATCTGAGGACTGGAGCCAGACCAGCATTAAGAGAGACAATTGGCCCTCGAGACAGGCTCGTGGAGAGAATCATGCACGTCAAAATGCGAACAACAAATAAAGATCATCTCTAAAGTGTCTCTTTTTTTCCCACTGTCATAGTGACCTATTATTATTATTATTATTATGTTAGAAACGAACAAGTTTTCATTCTCTGGCGCTGCCAGGGTCGAGTTTTGCTAAAGAGAAACAAAATTCATCGTAGTCCCTTTAACAGTTTCCACTGAGGAATTTTCTGGTGATGTGGCAGGTCTGCAGCAGTATTATTATTATTATTCATGTCGATACTATAATTTGGCATTGATGCTCTCAATTCTGAACGTATCAGTTTAACTGTAGAATATTCTACAGGCTGAGACAAAAGTTTTCCCTAACATGTTTTGAAGTCCACATGGTAGCTGAAGACAGGCACAGAAGACGAGTAGAAAACGTAAATAGACCCTCAATGGACAACGGCTTTGTCTACATTAGATGTGGAGAAATATTCAGGTCACATCTGTCTTTGAATGTCATTCAAAGACCTCATCACAAACCAAGAGATTAGAGACAGAGTTATTGCAGCGACTGGACCCCACTATGATCTGCTAACTATCGTAAAAAAAAAAAAATGCGAGCTCAAAATGTATGGCCATATTACAAGATCTTCGGGGCTCGAAAAGACTTTCCTTCAGGGAACAGTACCAGGAAAAAAAAAAGAAGAGCCAAACAGAGAAAACGATGGGAGGACAACATAAAAGAATGGACAGACCTGCCATTGAAATAGCTTCTAACTTAGGCAAAAGACAGAGAGGAATGGAGAAAGACGGTCGACGAATCTTGTATGGTGCCACAACGGCCCAACAGACTAAGCCGACTAAGGGATAGGTAAAAGGTAAAATTCTGGGTTAGCTTTGTCATGCGAAACACGGCACTATTTCTTAATCTTAAGAATCGAAGACACTGCCATTATTGTTACTATTAATAGATTGCAGTATGCATACACACCAGAAATAAAAGGAAGGTTGGAAAGGCTGCTGCGCTTGGTAATTTTTTTTTTACAAAGCTGATATCAACTCATTGAGTCTGTCTGTCAGTCTGTCTGGTAAAAAGTTTAAACATAAGTTTTCTCCCACTTCCCATTTACGTATCAAGTTGAAACTTTGAAAAAATTATTTTTGGTACCTAACAAAACTTAAATCAAATTAAACCAATTACTCAATCATTAGTAATTAATTATATTGTTTGATATCAAAATAAGAGGAACAGGTTAATGAGAGATGCGGATGCATATATGGAATTATTCCCCTTTTTACGATTTGTCACTTTTTTTTTTTACTCCCCCTTCCCATTCTCAGGTCAAATTGAAATTATTTATAATCCAGGAAAATAAAAACAAAATGAATCATCAATTAGTAGCTAATGAATCAATTGTGTTTTATATAACAGAAACGGAGCTAAATCCTGCCATCTTGAAATTAATGACAGTAATCAGCGGTTCGATCCCTTAAATAACCTTTGTTTTTTTAAAAGAGTATTCTTTGCTTCTTTCGCTTGTTTTTAATTTGGTCTTCTAATTATAACTGAGTGGTTTGAATGTTCCTGATTGAAGTCTGCAATATAAATTTATACAATTTTACTCGGAACAGAAGGTCCTTAGCTGAAATCGTTGAGATGACCGCTATAGTTTTAGGTATTTCATTTAGTGTTTGGTCAGTGTGTTGGCCACGTCCTACGTACATTGATCTTTGACAATCGAAAAAGACTGCCTTAACCAGAAGAATAGTGCCAAGCTCTCTCTCTCTCTCTTTCATATCGTATATCTTTATCTCTTTCTACCTCACTCTTTCTCTGATGAACTCTCATTGATCATCGCAAATACAGGAGCGTAAACCAGTAGTAAGAACGATATCAGTTATTAATATTTATCACAAGGAATCAAGATCTCATATTTCTGAACAGACATAAATCCGAAACTGTCATGGTTCATAGTTGTACTTTAAATTATTTAGTTACTATCAAAGCTTATAGTTCGGCAACATCCTCAAAGAGTTCTACAAGACGAAATTATTTTAAAGTTCATGTAATGTATGCCATTAGGTCTCAGCATCAGTCGAATCCCTGGTATTAGCTAGAAATGTTTCATGAAATATCAAATTGTTGTTGTATTTATACGTGATTGAAGCTTGAGTTCAAATCTTCTAAGCAGATGTGAACTGAGGCATATAATAAATAAATAATCTGTGGCATTTTACGTCTCGAGAGACGATCTTTTCCCTTTGCAACTTCTTGTGTGACTAAAGAGGCCAATCCTTGATACACAGCTACGGTCACATGTTGGGCATATGTGACCACCAGGCGACGTTGCATTATCACCCTTCTTTCTGCTTCTGTTGTGTACAGCATCTGCAATCAAAGACCCTTCTCTTATGCTCTCTCTACATGTGGATCTATCCAGTGCCACCTCTTCGAAAGCTGCTAGTATCGATTTGAAGAGCTTCATGTCATAAATAATAGATATATATTCATCAGTAGAAGATTACGTTGCTAAATACACACAAGACAAAACAGTCAGTTTCTTGTTCTCACAACGCTTAAGGTTAAAACATTGTTCAGACATTGTTCAGACATTGTTCAGAACTTCATGATTATTTGGTTGTCTATTGTTTTCCGTTGTAGACACATGGATCCTACATGGGCTCACACGTGACCTCCGTGACTATGTCGAAGGTGCCGGCTCACATGCCAAACGAACGCAGTCCTTGAAATTGGGATTCTTTTGCAAATAACTGTCTCCTGTTTCTACGGAAGCCCAAAATATACTTAGAAAGATAATGCGTCGATAAATCCGAACGACAGTCTAGCGCGCAAACCGCACGACCGGGCAGCCAAATACTTTAATACCACAAGGTCTAGAGACTAAAGGACAGCACACAAGCAAGTCTTTAGTACACTCCTCAAAAATTCATACTGAAGAAGCTGAACCATCAGACAGTGTAAACAATACAGAAAGCAGGATAATAAACTCTAGACTGAACGACATTGGAGATTGGCCTGATGTCATCACAGATAAAATTCGCATACACCTTGTCACTCAAAAATCTGAAACAGTTCAGCGTATGGACAGTCAATTCAGAGAGGCGTATAGACATCAAGAATCAGCATAAGGAAAGACTAGAAAGCTTTCAAAGGTTTGGTTTTTCCGGCAAATGTCAAACGGCGAGAAAGTTCTTAGAAAGTGTATGTGTTATTCGCCAAAAAAAAAAAAAAAAATCCTTATTTTGCTTCCTCTGCATACTCTTCTCAACAAGATCAATTACCAAATCTTCATTTAAATCCAAACATGGATTTAATGAGTGGTGGAGGTTATCCACGAAAACAGAAAAACATGAGACCAGCAGAGCTCACATTCAGTCATCGCTTGCTTGGAGGGAACTTGAAGTTCGCCTGAGAGTAGGGAACAATATTGACAACAAGGCCTAAGATTTGATTATACAAGAGACGAAAACCTGGACAGTTAGTAAAATTACTTTCAAAGTACGATCCACTCTTGAGGGAGCATGTGCTTCGAAATAAGCTTTGTTCCAGACCGAATACATAGATGTCTCCACAAATACAAAATGAATTTATTACAATATTCGGGGATCACGCTAAAAAACAAATCATACAGCAAGTAAAACAAGCCAAATATTTCTCTATTATTTTTGACAGTACACCTGACATCTCAAAGCTGGATCAAACTTCAAAAATTTTACGGTGCGTTGTCATGGATATTGACGGGGTGCAGGTTCGTGAGTCTTTTGTTGACTTCATCGACACAATGGACAAGCATGCTGCTAGAATCGCTGAGATGATTCTAGAGAAACTGCGTTCGGTTGGTTTAGACATAATGGACTGCAGGGGTCAAGGCTATGATAATGCTGCGGTCATGAAAGGTCAAAACTACGGTTTCTAAAAACGTATTCTAGAAGTCGCTATTCAATGCCTGCTCAAACCATTCTCTTAATTTAGCAGAAAGTCGAGCTGCTGAAGCTGAAGTCAATTCGGGAACATTTTTTGGTACACTGGACCGTTCGCACTCCTTTTTCTCAACTTCAACACACCGCTGGGATATCCTCATCAAAATAACCGGAACTAGACTTAAACGTTTAGTTGAGACCCGCTGGAGCGCCAGAGGAGAAGCCTTCAAGATGATTAGGGATACATTTTCTAAATCTAAAGAAATTCTGGGGACATTAACTAGCAGAGATAAAAATTCATCGACTAGATCTGAAGCAGGTGGATTAGTGGTTTCTATTCAGTCTTTTAATTTTCTCACCTGTCTTGGATTTTGGGCTCCTGTATTAACTGAAATTAATGATGCTCAATTCTACCTTCGAAAACAAGGATTGTCTATTCGAGACTGCTCACTCAAACTAAAAACATTAGAAACATTTTTAAGTAGTAATCGAGAGGACATCGCTGAAGCCAGCATTACCTTTGCCGAAAGCGTGTATTCAGATCTGAGAATCAGTACAGAACCTCAAAAACGTATTGGCCATAAGAAAAATATGCCTGGTGAGAAAAGTGACTACTCTGTACTTACACACAAAGAAGAGCTACGAAAGGAAATTTATTCTACCTTGGACAGGATTGTTCAAGAAATAATCACCCGATTCGAGCAACTTCATGATGTAACAGATAGATATGAATTTTAGCCGCCTTCCCAGCTATTAAATCCTCAGGTCGAAATCAATCTCGATATTACTCCTAGCGACATTGATAAAAACGAATTTCTGCTGGAGCGAAAGAGACCTCAACGGTTTCTCACAGTTTTACCAGAAGCACATGTTGAGCTCTTGAAATTTAAAAAAAGTATCAGCTAGATGATTCAGTCCCGAATATCGTCATCATGAATCGCATATTTTTTACTATTGCGGTAAGCGTCACTACATGCGAGAGAAGTTTTTCCAAACTTAAACTGATCAAGAATTACTTGCGATCAACGATGACAAATTTACGACTCACTAATTTGGCCATTTTGTCCATTGAACAAGAGCTGGTGGAAAAAAATTGATTTCGATAAATTTATTAATACTTTTGCCAGCAAGAAAGCGCGTAAAATTCATTTGTAGTATGTTTATGTAAAAGTGATTTTTTTAAATTAACAATATTTGATTAATGAAAATTATTTTGAACAAAAAAATTACTTTGTTTTTTTTGGGGGGGTGGGGGTGGCGGGGGCATCAAGATGAGGTACCGCACCAGGCATCATATACTCTAGCTACGCCACTGCCTGTATGTCACATGTATTTGTAAAGAGCTGATCAGAGAACATTTTATTCCTCTTACGACAATTCTTTGAAAGGTCTCCTTAAGATGTAAGACTGCTACTCCAGCATCATCAAGGTGACCCTTGGGTCTGGTAGAGTCGTTTTGAGGTACGACACTTCACGACTATTTGTATGCATCACAAATGTACAGGGTTCTGTTACAGTCGTATGTAAAATTATCTTATGGGTAAGGGTGTCGATTTTCAGATTTCTCTCTCATTGGGAGAGGTTTGGATTTTCCCTTTAATCCTATCGGTAGTATTTCCATCAACTTTTAAAACACATGTAAAAAAAAAATCTCCTAAAACACTTTTTTTTTAAAACCTACAGTATTAATAAGCATATTTTGCATTTTCCCAACTATTTTATACATTATACAATCTTAGTTTAGTTAATTCGTCTTTAAGTATTACATTTCCCCCAATGAATTACGTTAAATGTACATATCGCCTGCGTTAAAGTATGAGCATATATGAAAATTGATACGCTAAATGTTATAAACACTAATATAGTTTCTAGAATTTACATTAAAAAGCCTCCTATAACAAAAATAAATCTCTATAGCCACCAACAGGAGTTAGCAAACTTTTTCTATCGAGGGCGGCATTTTAAAAGAATTAGGATACATAAAATATGTATTACAACTTAGTAAAAAAAAAAGAAAAAAAAAAGCTAGCTGTCTTTTAATTTACATGTATACTGTAGTCAACATTTTTCTTTCTTTTTTTTTACATTACCAATTGAGGAATTACACCAAGAGCTAAACATGATGGAACAAAAATTATTTTACGAGCATTTTGGTATTGTCTTTACACTACAGTCTAGTTGTACATTTGTACTTCATGTGATGTATTTAAGTGATTACGCTCGTGCATAATGTTCCGGAACTATGGTGGAACTAGATTACTAGTTCTTATTCTTGTGACTGCTACCAAATTACAGTCGGTCAGCTTCGGCCTGTTCTTATACTTGTTTATTTTCAAACAAAAAAAACAACAACAACAACTTGTTCACAGATGTATGTGGACACTAATAATGTGTTAGTTTAGCAGCAAAATTTTTTAAGTGTGAAAAGACAGCGTCTGGCATCCATAAAACCTCTTGTCGTTTTAAAATTTGCATTCAAATTTCATGATCAAGGAATATAATTAAGTCTTGTAATTTTAAACCATTTTACTAGAAACAGTAACATTTTTCAGCAACGGAAAATGACAAAACCTGTTTCACTTGCTTTGCCTGAATAAAAGATTTAAACATGCACATTTATTCCATGTGCAAGCAACACTCACGATGAACAAAAACTGAGGTCTGACACTCTTCATTAACAATATTTCACTCAAAGTAAAGAACATTTTTTCCTTGAGATCAAATAGTTTTCTCTGTAGCTTGCCCTTGCTAACCGAGTGAATACTGCTATGGAACTTACAAACGGAATGTTGGTTTTCAAATCTTTACAAATTTCTTGGAACTGTTTGTGGTTAAGACCCCTTGCTCTGATAAGTTTGATCTCTGAGATAATTGGATCAGTAACATGCTTGATATTCAATGCATCCTTGCACACATTTTCCATGGTAGAGTTTATGGTTGTGATGTTGTTCTTTAGTGCATTAAAAAAAACTGTTTTTCCCAGTCAAAGCACGGGCTGCATTAGTTGTAACGCTTGCATCTTTCTCCATGCCAAACCAACACTTTCAACACAGTTCTTCATAGCATTGAATATATACTGGGTTGAGTTTCGGTATTTGACTGAATGTTTCGAAATATTGCCAATAAGAATAAATAATCTTCGTTTATTTAAAACGTTTTAGATTGACGTGTAGAGACAATGTTTCTTTAGCTTCTTCGTCATAAGGGATCAGAGAGTCAGATGTCTCACTATTTTATATAGATATTTAATATTATTTAATTTTTATATGTTTTCAATTTTTATATGTTTAATCTGTGGGCACAACTCATTTCTGTAAGTTTCGGCGGACCGTATAAAACACTCTGGCGTTGCCGTATGTGGACCGAGTTTCGTAATTTGCCCACCCCTGTTATAGGAGATTTTCATACTTAGCTTTCAAAAATTATACATTGTTAGCTATTTGGTGTATCCGGTGTAATACTTATGGCAATGTTTTCCATTCCGAAGATAATTATGAGTGTTTCACACGACAATGCAAACCTAGTTGTAACCTGCATATTTTGTCCACAACTGGTGCAGACAAAGCCGTTGTTTGCCGGTTTTTCTTTCTGCGCCTTTCCTTTGGGCCTTAGTGTACAAAGTAAAGAAAGTGTCTATACGCTATGTGTTTATAAGGTAAATGATAATTTCTTTGCACTTTTTTAGCACTGTAGAATCAAATTTCCAAAGCTCTTCGGTTTGTAGCACAAAATAATTTCAATACGTAGAAAGTATCAGACCGAGACACCAAGCCTAGTCGTTATAGAAGGCATGAACACTGACCTGCAACGTCACAACCTGTGGGCAGTTAAGACCAATAGCTCGTTGCCACGTAGTACAGTTGATAAATTTTAGAAGTAGATCTAAATTCCCAATCCAATTTAATTATATTATTTTAACCTTTTCGGAATTACATTTAGCTGTCTTAGATACGTTTGAAAGTCTAAGTTTAACACCTAGATCTATGTTTTAAAACAGTAGCGTCTCACACATGAAGGCAACAAATTACATGGACCATATTTCAAGAAATAGACGTTGAAAAACGTGAGACTCTACTCAAATTACGCCGCTGGATTACGAAACAAGACACACCTCTGTCTAATCTACTCACTCTTTAGTTTGGTTTAGCAGGAGAAGGAAGGTGCGTTGAAAAAAAAAAGGTGGACCCGGGGGGGGGGGGGGGGGGATAATCGCCAGACGCCCCAGCTTTTCATTGATTTGTACTCAACTGCCTTGAGGTCTCCCCTGTTTATGTTTTAACTCATCCTGCTGAATGTACCTTATTTCTAGCACGTACTCGTCTCTCTCTCTCTCCCTCATGCTCTCTCTCTCGCTCTCTCTCTCTTCATCTCTCTAATGCCCAGACCTCACGTTCACTTTTGGAATAGGTCGAGAACTTAACAGTCTCCAATCCGCACATAAAAAATGAACATTGCGAAAGTTGGGAGAGAGGTAAGGGGAAAGGTGGGGGGGGGGGGGGGGGGCGCTGGTTTGTGCGGGTGAGGTAGGGCGCCCTTACGGCATGAGCTTTACGTTGCCTCACCGAGTGCAAGCCTATTTCTTTAATAGATTTGTATTTCATACATTGGGTGAGGGCGAGGTGCGATGCATGGCAGATTGCTAGATTGGTGAAACAGCTTCAGTGAGGGGACGGGAGTATGTAGAGAGAGTGAAAGGAGGTAGCAGAAGTAACAGAAGAGCAACATTCTTGGCTTATTCTTATTTATATATGCGCCTGCTGTATATGAGCAAGAGCTAAGAGTGGCGGGGGAGCAACAGCAGCGGGGCGAGGGTTGGGGGGGGGGGGGGCGCTCATGCGACCTAGTGTGAACAATTAACAAAACGCAAATGAAAGCTGAAAGGTGAGGCGGCAAAACGGGAGAAAATAATAATTTAGATAAAGAGGGCGCGAATGGATTGTACTCGTGGCGCTTTTTTTTCCCCAAGTGTGAAAAAATGGGGTGAGAATTGGCGCAGATAGTTCAGTGTGAGGGCGTTAGACTAAACTTAGGTACAATCAATCTCGTATAGAAGCTGGTGTTTTTTTCAACTCCTTACTGTTATGAAGAGGAGGCGCGGTAGCTGAGTGGTAAAGCGCTTGGCTTCCGCCTCCGCAACGAGAAGTCCCGGGATTGAATCCTGGTGAAGACTGGTTTTTTTTACTATCGGGATCTTTAGGGCGCCACCCAGCTTTAATGACTACCTGACGTTAGTTTTTGGAAAGTAAAGGCGGTTGGTCGTTGTGCTGGTCACATGACACCCTCGTTAACCTCATGCCACAGAAACATATGGCCTTTACATCATCTACCCCAATGTTTTCCAAAATTTTTTCCCTAATGGAACACTTTGCACATTCCGAGTACTTAGTGGAACACTTTGCACATTCCGAGTACTTAGCGGAACATTTTGTATTATTAGTTTTTATCATTAATTCACTTGCCTACTAGTTTATTATTCCAGTTTTTCGTGTAACAATACTAGGGTTCCGCGGAACACAGTTTGGGAAACACTGATATATTCTATAGATCGCAATGTCTGAAAATGGCAACTTTACTTACTGTTATGAAGTGTATGTGCGTGTTTCTGATGTAACCATAAATAAAGATAGGCAGAAAGTTTGGTTGTGTAGGCTACTAAGCTGAATAGACTAATAGACTCTGATGAAATCACGAGGTCATCTGTCAAAGATCAAATTCATAAATAGGGATGTGAGCTGAAGAGGGAAGAACAAATGAAAGATATGTGACATCAAGACGTGTTTTTTTTGTTTGTTTGTTTGTTTTTTGTTTAGAGTGATTTATTGTAACATTATTCAGTTATTGCATTAAGTTTATTTTTAGATTGAATGCTTTCTAGCACAAGGTCATGTTTTGCATGTTGTTGACAAGTAATGACAAGCTTATTTACAATGATGGCGTTTTTCCCGTAAGCTCTAAAAATAGTTTGGACGTAACTAAGAGGAGGCTAGAGGTAGTATTTAAAAAGACTTGGATATTCCGTTTAGAGGGAGAGCGAAAAGAATTAAACTTGAATTCTATTATAGGCCTACATTTATGTGTCAGTATCTTCATACCTTTTTTTTCAGTATGTTAGTTTGTTTGTCTGGATGGCTCCAATTGAGCTCTGTTGAGAATGACTCCTCAATGTTTTGATTTGCGAGAATGACCAGTGTGTAATGTATTTATAGAATTGGAGTAGCCCTGTAAAGAGTAAGATGAGGCCATGTTATGGATCAAGTACTGTTTGGGTCTCATATCAAAGGATGTTTTGCTGTTGAAAGACCGTTGTCCTTTATCCACGTTTAGTGGGGGGCGGGGGGGGGGGAGCAGTGTCAGTGTTGCTTGAAACCCTGTACATTGATTATGAATGTATGGTCAAGAAGTTAGAGAGGGTTGGTATGACTCTAAACGTGAGGAACTAGAGAGAGTGGCGTGAGAAGCAGTTGATCAGTTGATACCTGTACTTACAGAAAAACACTGAGTTACTACATCGATGATGATAAATTTAGACGTTTAGTAATACGGATACATGTTTTATTCTGTATGTAGTGTGTTTGTGTGTATAATTTTGCATAACTGTTGAACTGATTCAGATTTCTATTTGTATAGAGTACATTTAAATTTCTTTTCTTTTTTTTTATTTCATGTAGATAAACTTATATTACGTTTACAGAAATACCCATAGGCGTCAGTTGTTACTACAGCTATTAGTTTCTATGTCCTGACATTCTTTTTTTTTTAAAGATGGTAAATTAGTTTCATTTTCGAGTGCCGTCTGTTGTTCTTCTAAAATATGACAGGCTCCTAGATATTAATATTATTATTAATAAATGGATTGGTATTTCAGGCTTTGAATAAGTGTAGGGGCCTCAACAAAACTCTGGGTCGCGATGCTAAAGTACTGAAAAGCCTGGATCCCTATGTCGATGTGTCTTGGTTTCCAATCTAGGTGAAGAAAGACATTGAAAATTTCGCCATTTTTAGGGCGACCCCGAGTCCGCCCTTACTCTAATGGGTACCTTACATTAGTTGATTGTTGTTCTGGCCACATAACACACTCGCCAACCTTGGACCACAGAAACAGATGAGTTTTTATCTTCTGGCCATAGATCGCAAAATCTATAAGGGGTACTTTACTTATTACTTTACTATGGATATAGTAATAGATATATCAAACAATGTTAATGGATATATTAATAGATGTATTAATGGATATAACGCTAAGCCCCAAAACAAAACAAAAATTCCAAAATATACCAGTTTATGTAGGCACATATGAACCAAAACAAAGACATAAGATATATGAACTAAAGAGGGGTCGAAAATTACGCTCTCTGGTACATACCGTAATGGAACAGTAAGTAGTACCCAATCAAGCTGTGCATTTTATACTATCATTAATTAATGTGGTGTGGGAAAGGGCGTCGCGGCGATGATGAGGGCGGTGACCCCCCTAATCCTGTTCAATTCTAGAAATATTGTATCGCAAACAACAGCTCGTGGAAACCAGCAGGTGTGACAGATCCACGAGGATCTGTTGGTTGCTCCAGGCCTGCCGGTCAGAGGAAAGCCTTTACCAGATAACTGGATATTCTGGCTGACTTTATCAGGGAGGTCGAAATGCTGGCTTGTTAACGGGATCAATCAGATTCGCTCCCATGACGTAATCAGTCTTTGATGTCGACTTGTTGTCCTGTGAAGCCAAGAGCCTTGAGCTCAACTATTTGATACTATATTGTGTTATTTTCAACCTAAACCCCAGAATCTTGGGGCTAGGGAGGCTGTAGTATAGAGATAGTTTGAGATAAATCTCTCTAATATGTATAATAAATTATTTTTTCAGTATCTCCAGAAAGAAGGGTTTAAAATAAAAATATTAATAAATAACATGTATTTTGTCATTTTGGTATAAGGTTTATTGCATAATTAGAATGTTAAAGTATAATAGATTGACACTCAGCCTCCATAGATCACAAGGTCTGAAAAAAAAAAATTCCTTTACTTTACTAAAAATTGTGTAAATTAGTTAGATATTGTTACAACAATGCCAGTGATCTGTCAAAGTATGTCAGCGAAAAAGTTGTTTTTTTTACCGATCGATTTTGTTTCGGCGGTGCCGTATTTTCTCGTGCCATTCCCTCCGCCCCCCCCCCCCACCCCCAGATATTATGTGTAACGGGTGTAACTTTAAAAAGGAACTTTGGTTCCAGAGCAACGTCCTGGGTGCTAGGATCGTCCATACGACTTTTCTTGAGTCAAAGGATATCTCTTGGTCAATCCTATAAGCTTCCGGTCAACGAAGCATCGTTTTTGATCGCCATCGACTGATTCTCCTTGACCGAGATGGCTGCGTTATAGTCTATTGATAGGTCTTCTAATTAATATTTGATTCAGATGACCTTGGAGGTAGGGCGCTTCCTGTGTGTGATATACTGTTGCAGTAATGATTTTCTGTAACTGATGTTTCTCTGTGAATGATGTTTTCTTAAGGATGTCTCTGTAAGTCTCTGTATCTCTGTAATGTTTCTCTGTAAATGATGTCTATATAAATGATGTCTCTCTGTAAATGATGTCTCTCTGTGAATGATGTTTCTCTGTGAATGATGTCTATGTAAATGATGTCTATGTAAATGATGTCTCTCTGTAAATGATGTCTCTCTGAGAAAGATGTTTCCTCTAAGTGACGTTTTCTATTAGTGATGTTTTCTTGAAAACTTTTTTGGAAGTATGTTTTCTTTTATGTTTTGTGTGAATATTAGGGCCTAATATTTTTAGGTTTGATAAATTTATTTTTATTTGTGTATATTAATATTATTATTGCTGAATTCACAAACTGTAAACCAATCATCTATATTTAATAACTTGCACTATTATGGAGAGACTTGTACATCGGTGACACACGTGTCACAATAGCGATATTATAATCCTGATGATAAACTTGACATTTAGAGGTAAGATTGATGTTCCATTTTACAGTACATACGAACACTGCACTCCCAACCAACGAATCTCTTTGAAAGATGGCATTTTTGAACTTCGGGATTTTTGTGACGCCTGTTAGTCCTCCCTAATCCTAAGGGTACCTGACATTAGTTAGGGTTCAAATCCTGATGAGGACTGTGATCTTTAATTTCAGCCTATGACAGGTCAGAGTTAGAGACAGCATTTGATTAGTGAAACCTTTGACAGCCTCGAAGGGTCACCGTTAATGTATAATTAGGCTTGTCTGAGATCTCAAGCGACATAGTAAAGCAACACCAACCACTTATATCTACGAGTTTATATAGATCTACGTCTGTGTAAGATATTTTAGTTCAGTTTCCCGTAGATGACGTCATGTCAGGACCTTGAATTGTTTACTTACACTTACAAATACACAATACCTGCGAGACAGTTGTACGCGGACTAGTAAGACGGTGACTCAGCAATCTGCTGACCTCGGCGACCAGTTAGCCTCGAGTCGCCAAGATGAACAGATACAGCGCACTGGACAACTGAACCCCTCTTGGCGGGACATAAGTGGACATTAACAATGACATCGCGGACAATTTGACGCAATCTGTGTGGGACTGTTCTCCCCAAGTCATGATATTCTCACCGGTTCACACAGCGCCGCCGGGATTTGTTGTCAACATGCGAGACCAAAAGTTAGGTCATCAGGGAGCTTAGGTCGCGATGACAATCTTCCCCCGGTCCTATAAAATGAATCGGTGACTTAATTAGCAAAAGAATGTCACCCTGTCAACTGTGGCTTTACAAATGCCCGTTTTACCAGATGTCCATTTTATTGGAGTGAAGAATATCTCCAAAAACTCATCAGTCCGGATAACTCAACAACGCAAGTGGCAGTACGAAAAGAAGAAACCCACCTTACAATATCCTTAATTACTAAATAGTGAAGAATCAAAATCTATCGAAACCACCATTCAGTATTAGAAGTAAGAACGTCCATAATACACTCTGTGTTCCTACGTCAGCCACCTGGATGAAGCAGCGTATTTAATTTAGTTATCTTCGTGTAGTAATGGCTCTTGACTATGCCTTCATAAAGGAATTACTTATTTCTTTGCTGAAGGGTTCTGGTCGGTACATTCCCTTTTTTCTATAAAAGTACGTAATGACATTTATGCCTTAACCTAATAACAAAGAGACAAATCCGCAATAATTATTGACATCTCAGTATCAGTATCTCGTTTCAACCCGAGCACTATGTGGAGACTGAGCGTGCAGAGCGACACAAGCTATCGTTTAGGGCCTAACTTCTTACTTTCTTCTTAGTTTAAGGCCTGTTCTTCTTACTTTTTTCTTAGTTTAGGGCCTGTACTTCTTACTTTCTTGTTAGTTTAGGGCCTGTACTTCTTACTTTCTTGTTAGTTTAGGGCCTGTACTTCTTACTTTCTTGTTAGTTTAGGGCCTGTACTTCTTACTTTCTTGTTAGTTTAGGGCCTGTACTTCTTACTTTCTTGTTAGTTTAGGGCCTGTACTTCTTACTTTCTTGTTAGTTTAGGGCCTGTACTTCTTACTTTCTTGTTAGTTTAGGGCCTGTACTTCTTACTTTCTTATTTCACAATATCTATACTTCTTATGTGTCCGTTAAGGATATTCGGTAGACATTTTGTGTCTAAACTTAAAAAGGAACCCATATATAAAACAGCTTAGGGCCTTGATAAGTCGAGATTCGGCCTTGATGGTAAATGGACAAAATGACCTATCTCTAAGCTCTAGGGCTGAAATTAAAAACAAAAGTTTCAACCTCATAAAAACATTTCACTTATTACCAAGGTCTAGGTAGAAATCAATATAGTGTTATGCTCCAATCAAGACATATATCACACAACTGCTTGGCTTTTCAGACGTCTGTAAAGAACTGGATAACGCTTTAGTATACCTTTAAAACGTTTATTTACAAGGGGAAATGGTCGCCGAGTCTTATACTCTAAGCGTCTTTATTGAACTCCTATTAGGGTCTCTAATTATGTCGTATTTCCTATCTAATTATATACTCTTTCGGTCCAGAGATTACTACACGAATAACTATAAAATATGTATCATAACAATATCACTTAATCTACAACGATATTACCAACCAGTGACGCTCGTTGTACTCTATTCAAATATTTTGTAAAGAACAATATTAACTTTAAAAAATGTCGAGATTCTATTGCCATTTGTTTAAAAGGTGGAAAACGCCCCCTTCGCCCACTCACATCTTGCCGCCACTGCTGGGAACAATAGGATGAAATTTCAGCGCTCATCATATTTCTCTCACTGGCCGGCGCCCCATGGTGATGTCCTGCGAAGCATGTCAAGTGCTCCCTGCTAATGAATAAACAACTCATTAACAATAAATACTCGAGTTGTGGCCCTTGAGAACATGATGGGGGCTTGTAGATTAGAATCGCAGTGTAGTACAGGGTCGAATCATTAAGAGGGGTTGTGACAAAGTCTTATACTAACCAAAGTTAGTTTCCGTTGAAGATGTTTGATAAACTTCAACGTTACATTTTGTAGGAAAGTGCAAGAAATGTTTTATAAGCACTTATATGTAACGCAGAGAAGGACTTGTCAGTGCTCGGACCCAAATTATTCTGGGAAGTTTTGGAGCTAACTTTAACTCTGGTCCTAAGTATCATGCTTTCATTGATGGAAAAGTTTCAACAAATTGAATAAAAAGTCATTGACTAGACGACGTGTTTTCAGATAAATCCAACTCACAATACTTCAGTCTACAGCCTACTGACACGGTACATAAAAATGCGTAGCAGAGATCCAGTATAATGGGTTACGGCACCGACCGATATGGGGACATATCGTAAAGGCGCCCAAAGGCATTAGTTCTTGAATGGTCTCCCCAAAAGGCCGCCTCTAAAAATGGTGTAAAGATTAAGTTCGACAATAATAAGATACATTTACACAGGAATTAAACATGTCTCTTGGTTATTAGCCAAGCGATCTAGCCACTCAACCCATTTCTCTATTTATATTCTGTGTAAAAAAAAATATTGACAATACTGCACCTCTGTATAAGAATGTTGCAAAGGAAAAAAAAGTGCGATCCTTTCTCTATTTCTTGGGTCAAAAGCTACGCCCCTGGTAACCCTCTGCTCCATACTTAAGTGTCTGATGACCATTTACTCGCGCCGACATCTCAGCATCTTGTGTCCGGAGTCCTGGATCTGTCTTGTGTTTCTTAGACAGCCCGCTGCTGTGAACGGTAAGAGAAGGAGAGGAGTCTGTGAGTAGTTAAGAGAGAGGAGGGGGGTGGTTGGTGCATGAGCATCACGTTGAGAGATACTTTGGTCAAACCAGAATTTAAAAAAAGGATGGACTTGGAAAATAGGGGGTTAACATTTGAGTCCGCATTAATTACTGTAATTTATCTTTCGCTCACATCAAGCGCCCTCGTTACTTGAAGGGGTGCTCGTCAGCGAGTCTGGAGGCCCTTGCTTCCTTTTGAACATTAACACCACATCACAGCCACGAGTTGGAGTCGACCGCCCATGAGTCCTCTCCCTCCACGCTGCTTACATAGCAACCCCCAACCCTCCTTAACAAGCGCAATAACACACGCAAACATCTTCCCATGCATAGTATTTCATGTCTGCTATGTGTGTTTTTTTCTCTCCATAATATAACATAGTAGTTAGAAATGTTATGGTAGCAGAAATGTAATTTTTACACACTCCCCCCCCCCCTTTTCCTTTTTTTTAAAATTCCTTTAATTATTTGTTTTAATGTGAGAAAGTTTATAGAAACCGAATCTATTAAGTACCATTGTAAGCCACCATGCGCAAAGGCTCCGTACTGAGACTAAGTTTCTTGCAGCGGTCCAAGAATCTACCAATGTTCCACAGTATTTCCCTGTCTACTTAGAGGGCGACACCGCACCCGTTCTCACCCGTTCTGTCTCTGAAATTTGTCATATTCCAAACCCCTGATATAATATACCACAAGGAGGAACCCCCTACCGTATATATAAGAAAAAAAAACAAAAAAAAAAAACTGAATAGACCAAAAAAAAAATTGCAAATTTCCGGGTGTTTTAGGTGACCCCTGACGGTCATTCGAATCCCAAGGGTACCGCGACTCACAGGTTAAGAAATCCTGACTTAGCTGGTTCTTTTTTCCAGAGGATATATATATATATAGACAGTGAGATTTCAAGGAAAATCATTACATCCGATTTTTTTAAAAACTCGTCCAACTTCCAGTTTCCACTCATGAAGAGTTAGCAAGTTAATTGTAATAATAACAATTAACAATATATAAGAAAAGTAAATATGTGTTTATAGGAGCCTCAGCTTCGCAAGGCCTGCCGAAATGTTGCATGCCAAAAAAGTATTGCTGTAACTCCGCTTCCGCGCCGACACTAATGGTACGCACTAAAGCACCGCTCAACACGATTAGGGGAAGACGTGTGGATTCTACAGGGAGGACTGTTGTAGATTCGGCTGAAAGGATCTACAGGTTAAGGAAGTCTGAACTGTTTGGGGCTAAGTGCCGTTCTGCGTGATACCAGTGAACTGATCGGTAGACCTGGATCGACACTGGGAAGTGTGTCTGTGGTCTGTTCCAGTGTTAAGTAGGACTTGTAGAACTTCAGACATTTTTCCCTGTGAAGTCCATGTCTAACTATTTGTTTATAGCTGTAAATAAATGCAGCGTCTATTATTACCTCCTTCTTTTCGTAGAGTCCTTGTCTTAGATTTACTACAGTCGCCATAAACGAATTGACGACACATTTATAAATAAAAATCTTAAAGGTAGTTAGTATTCATTAGCAATTGTTGAGTGACTTAGACATAAGATTAAGCGTAATCTAATGCATGAGTGCGTCTTAACGAGTGAGACGCTGACGCCGCCTACGAGTTTGTGTTTCCGACCTGGACTCTCCTTATGACCTTCTTTTTTAAATTAATGTAACAAACAGAAAAAAATACAGTTTTTCAGATCTCATAGCAATGTATTTTATATGGCGATCAGATGTGAAGGGACTGTATAGGTCTATTATAACAAGGATTGATCAATCCATTATATAGTTTGAGTTACTTCAAAATATGCTGAATAAAATGTGTATTGCTCTAGTTGTAGTTCGCATAGCAACAGTATCATCTCAACAACAACAACAACAAAGCTTATACTTAGCAAATAATGAGAATATAAATAATCCTAAACAAATAAGATATCCATTAGACCCAACTCAAAAAGTGGATGTAATCATACAATTTATATTTAAGGAAAAAAAAGTAGAGAGCTTATAATAACAAAAAAGGTATAACTCATCTGTTTTCCCTGGAATTTAACAAAGACACCTCAAAATACATTATTTTATTAGTGTGCCAAAGCTATAAGTTGAGATCAACACTTTTCAGCCTCTAAGCGCCTCTTTGCAGGAGCCCTTTCCGGGGTTCTAATTCTTTATCCGAGGCGGCACCTCTTGATCAGGGGACTAAGAAAGGAAAGATTACGATCAAACTTAAGTCCGTCATCAGAGTGTTTGCAGACTTCTTTCCAATAATCTCCCTTGCAATTCAGATCATGCTGGATTCGAACGTAGATGGCTTCACCCCCTCACCCTTTACTTTCATTCCATCTCCGTCAATTCGGACTCAGCGGTAGCGTCTTATCGGGGTGAGGGCGGTCAGGAAAAGACGTGTTCCGTTGTCGCAAGGAGCTGTTCCTTCTGGCTCTTGGAAGCCCCCCCTTTTGCTCGGCGGTGAGAATCTGAAGTTGTTTGTAGCATTGTGATGGTCTGGCAGGAGTGACGGAAAGATGACAAATAAAATAAAGTCCTCTGAAGTTGAAGTGGGGCCCTCCCGTTGACGTTTCCGATATTATCGCCAAGGCCACGTTGTAATCTTAGACAAGAGACCCGGGAGGGGGCTCAGCGCGCGCTAATATTTCTTAAGTTCTTCTTGTAATCCGTAACCCCCCCCCCTTTTTTTTTTTCCCAATTTTTCTTTTCTCAAGCACATCTGACTTACATATGAAAACAAGCTAACTGTCCCGGCGTGATTTGAAGTGACCATTTCCGGTCACAGTTAGAGGGAAAAACAAGAGCGTGGGGGAGGGGGGAGGAAGGTACAGAGGGGACAACATAAAAGAGAACAATGAGCACTTAAAACTGCCGACTTGACCACTTCTTGAAGGATGGCCTTTGTCCAACGCTGAGATCTCCAAGTGTGATGAATGAATACTGGACGTTGCGTCACACTGGTGGTGTTGGAAGGGGGGGGGGGGGTCGGGAGAAGCATGGCCGGCTATATATGTCGTGTTTTTGTTTTTTTTGGTGTTGCAAGGAAAGATACGTCATCGGTGATGACGTACTGGTCACAAAGCAATGGTGCTCTATCACTGCGAGTGATATTGATGACAGAAGTGGTAGTTTCATGACTGTCATTTTCTTTATTTTTTTATATCTGTTTTGCCACTTTCGGGGAAAATGGAGGTCGCAGTGGGCCCCGCGCTTTCATAGGCCCCGCGCTTTCATAGACCCCGCGCTAATTCAAGGTGTAATTATTAAATTTCAGAATATATACGAAACAGTCATGGAAATCTCCTGAATTTATTAAAAGCATAAAAATTTCCTGAAAAATAGTCAAAATTTTCATTTGTGGGAGTCATTCATTGCGGAAAACGCCAATCCTACGCGCGATAGAAGAAAAAAAGGCATTGTCAGCTTTCATGTAATAGAATGTAATAATCGGGGGAATTTTCACCTTAATAGGAATTTACAATTCTTTATTAACTTTTATAGTCACTGGCATATAAATATGCCATAGGTTGCAAGGTTCGTAAATTAAAGTTAATTTGATCGCAATTTGTTCTTAGAAAGGAATAAATAAAATTCAAAGTCGAATTTTTTTTTCTAATACAAAATCCTAAATTTCACTTATTACCCTTATTCCCACCCAGACTAGGCCCCCGCAATCAGTTTCGCATAGGGCCCCGCAATTGTTAGGACCGGCCCTGCTCCATAGCATAGGTAAGTAGAAGAAAAAAAAATTAATGTGTAATCATGGTATTAATATTGGCATAATAACCTGTTGTCAAAAACTCACATTAAGCTAAAGTTATGCGGGGTAAAGTCGTGGCAGCAGTTGCGGGAAGTAACTGTTAGTTTCTTATTTAAAATGGTTGTCATTAGAGATTAACGTGTGATATTTTTCGATTTTTTGATTCCGTGATATTGATTACTTTAAGATGTTACACGTCATGTACAGAACATTAAAAAAAAGTGGCACGTTTGTTCAGCTAGCCTAAAATCAGAGGCATACACATGCACGAATTGTGGCAAAGTCTGCCGCTCCAGAATCGGCTTGATTAGCCACGCCAGATTCTGCCCCGTCTCAAGACGAAACCAAAACCAGTGCATCCATTGCCTTCCGAGACAAAAAGGAGTCATATACTTAAAATCAACTTGCTGAATATGATCCCGCGGGCCTTAATTTGGATATCACTGGTCTAGTGAATTGTATTTCGATCTCTATCGAATTTGGAGAAAGTTCACATAACATTTGTAAAAATGAAAGTAGAACGTGACAATGGGTTTACCAGTTTAGCCGACATATTTTATCTAATATAAAATACTATGAAAACGGGTTTACCCGATTGGTTGTAACGTTTCGTTCTTTAATATGTATAATTATTTTTTTAGGGCCTTATGGTTGAGGACTGGACACTAAATATACATTACGGTCTACGCCATGATCAAAGGAACATTTATGCCAGGTTTTATCAAGATTAGTCAAACGGGACATACATACATACATACTCCTTACATTGTACTTTATATATTAGATGATTGTCTTAATTTTCTGTAGTGAGGACTGGATACACATTAAGCTCGCCGACAATCGGCCTCGACGCAATCAACGCCGGAGATCATAACGAGAAAAACTCAGCGAGTGGGGGGGGGGAGGAATTAAAGCCTCTTGAAAATGACCATAACGTTAGAGCAGAGAGCCTGGCCTTTTTAAGTGTTGACCAACCATTGCCCCCATAACGTCTCTGGACTCCATCACACGGGAAGGACGTAGCTGGGAGAATGAAAAGGCTAGCGGGACTTTCCGATAGCCGGGGCTTCTGGTGGTGCATCATCAAAGGCGGGACTGCGGTGCGCACGCTGTGATGTCAGCAGCTTCACCTCCAGGATCCGGATTCTCATTAACAGAATCTCTCTCTCTCTCTCTCTCTCACACACACACTCTGTGTGTGTGTGTTGCTGGGTGTGTGAACCGTTGACTTTTTCTTATAGAAACGACCCAGTGCAGCACTTACGCTGATGAAGGAAATAAAGAAACATTAAAAGAGTTGTAGCAATATACTGGGGAGAGTTTAAAGCTAGGTTTCTAATAGTCAATGAATAAGACAATAGTGTTAAGGCCGCCTATCAACGACCTAAGTTCAAGTATTAAAGAGTTAAAGACGTTTCAAAGACCTAAAGCCTTGCATCAAAGAGTTAAGGTACATAACTAGGACTTAAGGCCAAATGTCAGAAGAAAAACACCCAATATATTAAAGCGTGTGTCTGGAAATTTAGGCACTGGAAAATTAGGCATCCGGTAATTTAGGCATATTACTTTATTGTTAAACCGATAGTAGAGCTATTTTATATCTGCAGTATGACCCATTATGGGAGGTAATATTGTAATGACAACTAATTCATCTTTATACCCTTTCATCAAAATAGTGAACATAGACCAGTATCAGCGTGTTTCCATGAGACTACTCACCCATCTCTAATGGGTACCTGACATTAGTTGGGAAAATGTTAAGGCGTTTGGTCGTTGTGCTGGCCACATGAAACCCTCGTTAACCGTAGGCCACAGAAACAGATGACCTTTGCATTATCTGCCCAAGAGACCTCAAGGTCTAAAAGGTAAAACTTTACTTTTACTTTTACGTTACAGGATTAAGAGGAGGGGAGGTAGAGATGATTCCCCACTGGCCACATGACACCCTGCTCGTTCACCGTCGGCCATAGAAACAGATGACCTTAAGATTAAGACTAAGACTAAGACTAAGTATGGACTATACACCCGCCATCTTGGAACCTAATTCCGAGCCTAAGCCCAAGGCTCTAACCGAACAAATCCCTAGCACAAAACGTAAGAAGAGGGGACGTAGAGGAGGAATACGAGTTAAGTGTAGAAGAAGAGGACAAAGAGGCTTTCTTCCACCCATCGAGTTAAGTGTAGAAGAAGAGGACAAAGAGGCTTCCTTCCACCCATCGAGTTAAGTGTAGAAGAAGAGGACAAAGAGGCTTCCTTCCACCCATCGTAACAGGCAATGTTAGGTCTTTACAAAATAAGATGGAAGAATTAACAGGTTGCTGTGAACATCTGTATCAATTTAGAGAGTGTTCCTTAATGTGTTTCACTGAAACATGGCTCAATGACACGATACCCGACTCTTCTGTTGATCTCGATAAATTTTACGTTTATAGAGCAGACAGAACAATTAATAGTGGGAAGTCAAAAGGAGGAGGACTCGCAATCTATATAAACAAGGAATACTGCAACGCCAGTAATGTGAACATCAGGAATAAAATTTGTGACCCTAACATTGAACTTATGTGTGTCACACTTAGGCCTTACTACTTGCCTAGAGAATTCACTCAGGTGTGTGTTGTTGTTGTGTACATACCACCGACGGCTGACACAGCGACTGCGTCGGAAATAATTTTTGATGTGCTTCACAATGTACAATCAAAACACCCGGACTCTGTTTGTATCGTAACTGGAGATTTCAACAACCTAAATATTGACAACATACTGCCAAACTATTGCCAGTATGTCTCCCTCCCCACAAGGCAGGGTAGAACGCTCGACAAATGCTACGTAAACATTAAGCAGGCTTACAAATGTAAAAGTTTGTTCCCACTTGTAGAATCTGACTATGTACTAGTCTATCTTATACCAAATTACAAACCTAATCTTAAAACTACAAAGAGAGTTATAAAAACGGTCAAGATGTGGTCTGAAGAGGCTGTAGAAAAACTAAGAGGATGCATTGAGAAAACTAACTGGGAAATCTTTATTGAAAATTGTCCAGACATAAACGAACTAACAGAAACTGTTAACTCATATAAATCTTTCTGCGAGGAGTTAACAATTCCAACAAAAACAATACAAGTCTATGGAAACAATAAGCCCTGGATGACCAAAAAAATCAAACACCTTATTACTGAAAAGAAAACAAAGTATAAGGCTAGCAACGAAGAGTTTATAAATGCTAAACATAAACTGAGAAAAGCAATAATTGAAGGGAAAAAAACATACAAAGAAAAAATTGAGAATTTCTTTGCAAAGAACAACTCAAAACAATGCTGGGAGGGATTAAAGAAAATAACAGGCTGCGCCTCAAAACGAGAACAAATTTCAGTGGCTGATGATGAGAAATTCGCCAACGAACTAAATTATTTTTATTCTCGTTTTGACAAAGAAGATTTTGTTGATCTACACAAAGAACTTTTCAACACTCTGTCCAAAGGAAAACAAGAGCCCTATGTCAATTTTGTAACTGAGGATGAAGTGACCTTGTTATTTAAAAGAGCAGACGTAACAAAAGCTTCTGGACCAGACAAAATTAGTGGCAAACTGATCAAGCTATGTGCGGAGCAAATCTTTTCTATCTTCTGTCATATCTTTAACCAGTCATTGCAAACGTGCGCAATTCCACACATCTGGAAAACTTCAGAGATCATACCAGTGCCTAAGAAACCAAAAATAGATTGCTTAAATGACTTCCGCACAGTAGCATTAACACCTATTGTTATGAAATGTTTTGAAAAATATATGCTAAAACAACTTGTAGCAAAAGTCAACAACAGCCTAGACCCTCACCAATTTGCATACATAGCAGCTAGAGGAACTGAGGATGCCATTCTATTGCTTTTGGACCAGCTTTATAAGCATCTCGATATACCCAAAACATACGCACGAGTCCTCTTCGTAGATTTCTCCTCGGCTTTCAATACCATACAGCCACATCTAATGATAAACAAACTGAGTAACTTAAATGTAAGCCCTTACTTACAAGCATGGGTTCTAAACTTTTTAACCCAACGGCCCCAGTATGTTAAAGTCAACAACACCAAATCGTCAACTCGAGTACTATGTACGGGTGCTCCACAAGGTTGTGTACTTTCTCCTGTACTATACACTCTTTACACTAATGACATAAGAAGCATCTATGACTCAGTTAAACTCATTAAATTCGCTGATGATACTGCCATAGTCGGTCTTATTTCAGGAGACGAAACTCAGTATCGAAGCTCGATAGAAGAGTTTACAAACTGGTGCACCGACAACTTTCTAGAACTGAATGTAACAAAAACTAAAGAACTTATAATAGATTTTAGAAAGAAAAAACATACTGTACGTGAACTGCAAATAAACACTACATCACTATTAAAGTTTGCCTAGTTTTTCGGGTACCGAAATTACCGGGTAGGGTTACCTAAATTTCCGGTTCTTAAATTTCCAGTGCCTAAAGACTACAGCTTTGTTAAGGCGATAGAGACAATTTTGTTTTTGAGAACTTTATATATGTGATCAACTTCCTAAACAGTAATTTTATATTAAGTAGCCTAATATTGTAGTGACATCAATATTTTATTCACAACACAAAGCACAACAAAACAAAGTGAGGAAGACCTCTGAGGGCGCAGTCGTCATCATTGAATGTTCCAAAATGTCTGCTTCACCGGAGACAATATTGTTTCATTTATAGTGCAGAGCGAATGGTGAGAAGACCACCTGCAATTTTTTCATACGAACATTGTTATAGTTACATATAACATATTATCTCCTTACAAGGGGCACTGTCGCTCTTATTAAACGTTTATTTTATTAATTAATTAATTTTTTTAAAGGAAACCTCAGAATTTGCGCTATTCAATTTAAGCTTTATTATCATAGGAATCCTTGATCAAGCCTTAGTCCTCTTTTCTTTGCCTCATTTTTTGGGCTTTCTATGACTCTTTTGTGGGTTCTTTTTATATTTTTATTTGTAAGTTTCAATATTTCATGTAATTTGTGTGGTAATGAAATCAATTTGCGAGGCGTAATATTTAAATTTAAAAAATGTGTTACTTTATAAGTTTAGGTTTAAAATGAATACTTTTTTTAAATTAAGTATAATCAAGAAAAATTAGGGTAAACAGGACATCGGTCAACAATAGCTCTATCTTCTGAAGATGTGGGAAATATGTAGGTCAAAGCTGGGTATACGTTATTACGTGAAACACTGCACTCATCCTTCTGCTTCAAATGGACGAATCGCCTTTCATAAATATGTTGACACAATGTGGAAACATTATAAAAAAACAAACAAAAAAACAACCGTTGCACGTTTTTGGTAAACCATAAGTAGCTGATGATGCAAAGAACACATGTACAACTTAACAAAAGAAATTTATATATAGCCCATTTATTTATATACAGATTATACTTTATGTCCTGTTGACTATACAGTCAGTTTTAAAACATACTTACAAAGCTTATATCAACTCACTCAATGCGGTACAGAATTATAATTGTGCATGTAATTTCCCATTCTCACATTCAAGTTTGGTCAATAACAGTTGCCATTACAACTAATTACCACTTTCGGATCAACTTTGAAACTTTACACAATTATATATTTTACCTAATAAAACATAAATCAATTTTTAAAAAAATAACCAGTTAGTCACATATTTACGTGTAATTTTTGGTTGTTGATACCAACAAGAGAAATAAATCGTTCAGTATTCATTTATATATGACTAAATATGTAGAGTTTTGTCCCCGTAGATAATTGTACACGCTTTTTCTCCTACATCCTTAATCGGATCAAGTTGAAACTTTGAAACGTTTTTCATTGTATTGTATCTAAGAAAACATGAATCAATTTAAAAATATTACTTATTCGTAAATTAATTTAATTTATTGTTAATAATTAATTATTTTGTTTGTTATCGAAAAATATTTTCGAAAAAGGGAAACAACTTCTACATTATTGAGAGATGTTGTTGAAAATGGGGAGTTCTTCCCTTAGATAAGCTAAGGAGAGATGGGCCTTGTGTAGAGAATTAGACCATCTCCTAAAATTTACAACTAACAATAGATTACTAAAAAATATATAACCTTTTGGCTGGCTCAGTGGCTAACGTTTTGGCATGAGAAGTTTTTTTTTTTTTAAATTGCTTATACAAAGCCTTCACGGAAACCTTCACCCAGTTACGTTCTCTTCTCCGCCCACCCTCCAAACAATTTGTCGCATTGAACATTCTAAAAGCATGAAATTCTGCTCAACAAAAACAATGGATACAAATATTAGTCTAGATCTAAACAGTAAGATAAGTTCCCCTTTCAGATCTTGCGGTCTAGAGGGCAGATGATGTTAAGGTCATCTGTTTCTATGGCCGACGGTGAACGAGCAGGGTGTCATGTGGCCAGCACAACGACCAATCGCTTTTACTTTCCCCCAACTTAAGTCAGTTACCCATTAGAGGAGGGTCGACTCAGGGGCGCCCTAAAAATCCCAGTCTTCACCGAGATTCGAACCCAGGTTCGGAAGCTTAGTGATTAACAATTCGACCACCGTGCCCCTAGATCTATTAATAATTAATTATATGATTGATTTAAAACAAAAACAAAACTGACACAATTATACTTTATATAAGCTTAGATCAAAAAATAAAACAACATTTAAAAAAAATATTTTACTTGTAATGGTGGTGTACTTCAGTGTTAACCAAACTAACGCGCGCGGGTCATATCCGGACTGTGACATGATGCTATCCGACCCCTGAAATGTCCTTCTTATAGTTTATGATGAAGTCAAAGATGATCCGTTCCATTTTAGTCGTCGATTTGTTGGATGTGATGCGGTCCGTGGAACATAAGTTGGAAATTATAAGGCCCACATGCTGAAAAATTTTGGTCAATAACAGTAGCCATTACCAACTATTTTTGGTACTGTACAGAAGAATTGCTCATTTAGGTTTTTGAGAACTAAAACATGAGAGACGGACAGACAGATTCCACAAAATTTATATATCGGCTTTAAAAGAAACAGCAGCAACACGTGCTTTGATGGATGCTGTAAATAGCAGATTTTAGGTGTCAGAAGTGGGTGCTCCCAGGTCCCCCAAAAACATTGGTAACTTATATTTCACTGCCAAAAGAAAAACTACATAATGACTTCGAACCATGTTTGCTGCGATATGCATCTAAATTCTAAAAGAGAAGAGGTACACACTCAGAGAGTCTTTAACAGTTTAATATTTATTAGACCTGTATTACTATTTCTAATGTATATGGGCAACTTATATGCGTTATACAGTTGAATCATTAGGACCATCGCACCAAGTGTGGTAGAGTAATATACATCCCTACGGCATAAAGTCGTGCTATTCTGACTTCTAATTATTAGACATACTGAATGTTTGACTATAATTCGATATTGCGTGTATGTTTGAATATATTTTTATTTTATTTCTTACCCACTTCAGATGTTTAAATTCAATGAAATAACGAAGTGTTTTATATTGGAATGAGTTTTGATTTTCTCTTATTTCGGCAGTTCAAGTAGAGAGATAATACGCTAAGCTTATTGTTGATCAGTTATCTTACCCTGCTATGATTGCTAAAACCAGAACTCACCAATTCTACAAGACTGGAGCTCGCAATGTTTGGTCTAACATCAGAGTAGGGTGAGGCTCACTGAGCGCCTGCCGCTTTATTGTGTGCACAAGATCATAAACACTCACGCTCAGTGCCTTCCACACGATTGCATGGTCATTTGCAGAGAGTATAAACACGTCAAATTCTTAACCACTGCTTGACCATCAAACGCTCACACCCCTCCCGCCACCATCACCAAAGTGCGCTGACCATCTTGTTTGTGCTGTCACAGTTGACCGCACAGATTTGGACATAAGGAACGAACACACAAAGAATGTTAGAGTGAGTCTTCTCAAACTGCTCTAAATTTATGCACATGCGTGAGAAATGGAAAGATTTGTGAGCGGACTTGAATCCTAGGGGATAAGCTGTGAAAGGTGAGACCATGATTAGGTGAGAAAAAGGGCGCGCCTTCGCTTCCTACAACATCGCCACCACGAGCTTATCAATTTCACCAATGAGATTCTCTTTTCAGCCCTTTCATGTTGACACCCAGAACACTAGTTTATTTACGCCTCTGTTTCAGAACGAAGTTAGTCTGTATACCTCTGTGGGTGCTAAGTGCTAACTAGCACCTTAGAGGCCGTGACAGAACGTGCAGATCAATTAGAAATTGTTCTATGCTGATAGTGGAGACGTTGACGAAATGTAAACGTCTTCCCGAGAGCCTCTAGTTGTGTTGTATTTAGTTATTATGTAAATACTAATCTCTCTGTCACGTACACTGTATCTATATTTAGCCCAAGGTCTGCCAGCAGAATTTCAGCCACCTCGGGGAATTTCAGCATGCAAGAAATTTATGTTTTGGAGTGAATGTGATTGGTTAGAAATATTAATTATTGTACATTGAGCTGCATTTATTGGTCAGATTGATTAACCAAGCGGCAAAAAGATTTTAGTCACATGGCACAAACGCCCAAAGCTCTGTAAGATTCTATATATTAGTGTTAGAACTCAAAGGAAGATGACATAATTATATTATTGTGTAGATCATTTATTTAGTAGAAATATACATATTCTGTTCTATTCAAGTACATTTAACCATTGTAATTATTTGTGAATAGCTTTTCCAAGTTCTGAATTAAAGTATTTGTATTTGTCGAAGAGAAGTTTCTTCATTGAATTTAATAATAACATACTTAGATCGTCTTATCGACTAGCAACTTCTAGATGATCCTCTTATCAACTGGCAACTTCTAGATTATCATCTTATCAACTAGCAACTTCTAAATGATCATCTTATCAACTGACGATTTCTAAATCCTCGGCAACCACGATCATTGATTGTGCAATATAGATCAAGATAATCTTCAACGTGACATCTTAGCACCATTAAAGATCGTGACATTTGTTGCATGATGAAATTCCCCGAAGTGGCTGAAATTCTGCTGGCAGACCTTGGGCTAAATATAGATACAGTGTACGTGACACATTCAATGGCCGCCGAAACAAATTATAATAACACTGTTTGCTCGTAAACTTTAAATATTTAATCCACAAAAGTAAAGTTCCCCTTTCAGACCTTGTGGTCTATAGGGCAGATGATGTAAAGGTCATCTGTTTCTGTGGCCTACGGTTAACAAGGGTGTCATGTGGCCAGCACAACGACCAACCGCCTTTACTTTTCCCTAACTAATGTCAGGTACCCATTAGACTTGGGTGGACTCAAAAGCCTCCCGATGATCCCGAAATTAAAAATCCCAGTCTTCACCAGGATTCGAACCCCGGTCCCCGGCTCGGAAGCCAAGTGCTTTACCGCTCAGCCACCGCGCCTCATGATCTACAAAGGGGACACAGTCCAATGTCGATAAGTCTACTGTGATGAAAAACAACAACCATCGAACAATTCCTTTCTGTAAGCAATATAAAAAAGAATATTTCGTTAATTTCATCCCCTATCTAACCCACGTAATGTTTTTTAATCTACCGACACGTACGGTGAAGAGACAAAATGGTATACTGTATTACTTTAATCGTAAAAGTGTCTGTGGGTGTCTGCGCGTGAATGCACATACTGAAAAAAAAAATCCAACCAATAATAAACATTGTTGCCATTAGCAACACATGTCTACTTCCGGTTGCGGAAGAGATTTCGATTTCCCTTACTTCTGCATTTCCGCCAAAGTGTTTGTAACACACCAGCCAGATGGAGGCATCTACGTATTTATTGTAAGTTCAACAAACTTTCCGACCATTTTCTTCAATCCGTTTTACCCCCCCCCCCCCCCCCGCCCCTACTTCCCCCACCCTTTACTCGCATACACTCGACCAGATCTCAGCTACTTTAACAGCTATGTACGTAACGGTCTTCACCTGAGTTGTCTGATTTCTCACAACCGAAAAGACCAACCAAAAAAAAAAAAGAAAAATATACACGACCAAACCTAAATATGTCCAAGTTGCAAACTACAAGCAAGTGGTTGCTGGGAAACCAACTCTGTAAACTCTGCGCTCGTTTTGGCAAATGTAACTTTCTGGGGCGGAAGTTAACGACGACTGCGTCAATCCCTTTCCCACCGACGTGACATTTTCACCTGCCCGCGGGGGCCGCCGCGCACGACCCTGGGGTTTCGGGTAGTGTTACCCGTTTCAGGAATCGCTCAAACCTCGAGGCAACGGCGTGGAAACTCGAGACGTCAGCGTCGTGTGTGGCGGCCCCACCAACCTTACGTGGGATACTTCAGTGGGAGGGTGTTGACTTAATATTTACCTAATCGGAGGGGGGGGAGTGTGAGGCTGGGGACAGATGCACTCCCGACACCAGGGGAGTCTTCTAGAAACTGTTAGGACTTATTATGTGCATACGTCCTTGTTTATTACATGATGCTCAAGTTCAGACTGCCATAAGCGCCTAAGTAATAAATAGGAGATTAAGCCAACAATCCATCCATCCCAGGGGCGCTACAGAGGGCTCTGGCATGACTCAGCTCCTTTGGTCGTGGTATAGTATTTTGCAAAGGGTAAGGCTGCTACCTTCACGCCAACCCTCCTTCTTTGCCAGAGCCTAGGACCACCGAGACACTTGCCGAAGATTGCCTCTTGGCGGAGTTATCCGTTTATAACTAAATAAGTTTCATTTTATGCCTGGGATGAAGAATCACAAGAGGCATACCTTCATCATCCTTAACCATTATTCTCCAATGTAAGATTCTGTTGTTGATGGATTGTTAGTGGATGACTCTTTTCTCCAGCCCCTCCCCATTCCCATATTAAGATGCATCACGTTTCTATTACCTAAAATTAAGTCTACAATGCAATTATCCTCTTTTGTAAAATAAAAAAAGTATTTTTAGTGCCGGACCTAATCCCAAAAAGCCCACAAAGTCTGGGAATAAATGAGGCGCCCTGACCGGGCCTCCCAGTTGGGGGAAAGCTAACCACGCTTGAACAATATAGCCAAAATAGCCATTACCCTTGTTGGTTCATACTTTGTATAGTTCAGGCCAAAATTTGACTCTCGGAGCTCTCAATACAGGGGGGTATTGAAACAGCTGAATTGTTTTAACAGGCCTCGGAAGACAACTGTGGAATCGAGTCACTTCTCGTTTTCTAAATGAGATAGCAACAACAAAACAATCCCAACATTCCGCTGTATAGAGAGACACGCCCAGAAAATATGACGCAGTAAAAGAAGTGTCAATGAGACAGAAGATATCTTGCTTTAAGATTTGTAGAACACCGCGTTCTCGACAACGTATCAGCCCACTCTGAAACGTTAGCTCTCGATAGCGCCTCGTATCGTAAAGCCGTGTGTTGCCGAAGCTTCAAGATATAAGTCAACGAGATCAAGCATCAGCAAACACAGTTCACGGAAAAAAAAAAAAAGCTAAGAAAAGCAGCTGGCATATCTGTAGCAGACACAGTGTAACATTGTCATGCATTTGGCCGGCTTTAAAAGCAAGGACTGGACACCGTAGCAATATCGAGTTCCTAGGAAATTAGAAATGTGCTCAACTTCAACTTCGAAGGAGGAGTTCTTTATCCACTGATTATTACGAAAGTAATTTAATTTTTAAAAACATAGCGTAGTACCTACTTGAAATGTCTCAAACTCAAAACACCAAACTTAAGGCAAATGTTATTGTTTGATAAGCGGCTATACGATGGGGGGGGGGGGGGGGGGGGGGCTGACGTATTTGGAAAATGACTGCCATGATACGGCAAGAATTGTATTTTTACTTCCATTTTTTTGTATCTCCAAATTGTCAGTGTCTTTTCAAAACCAGGACCACCCCGGCACGTAGTACTTCACAATATAAACAAAAGTATGCGCGCCCTCGATTGGAAACAATATACTCCTCCACACCAAAAGCGAAGTACGCGCCAAAATCGGCACATGGATCGTATGACGGCCATGCGTAATGACATCGCTACAATAACTTAGTGACAGGACACCTTGCTTGCACCCCCCCCCCCCCTTTGTTCATGTTATCTCTCTCTCTCTTTTTAACATTCGCATCTAACCATATTAAATCAACAGATACACCAACACACACACACACAGTCCGACACGCACAGACTAAAACAAACACACACACACACACGTATATTGGCATTGATATTGGTTTGGCACGCCAGGAGTGAGGTGTTACACAGGGAGGGAGTTGGAGTTACGCTAGCCGCTAAACTGCCACAACGGTCGAGGGTGTGAACCCCGGGATGACACAGGTAAGAAATGTGTGAAAATGTGAACCAGGGGCGTCCCCTGGGGAGTTCCCTGGTGTAGAAGGTTCTCACATTGCACCCATTCAATATCGTCTATTAACAGGTCTCAAATTTTGTGTTAACATTCCAGTAAGAAAGAAACAAAAACGAAACAGGGAAAAAGTCACGGTCCAATGAAGCGCTGGTTTAAAAGAAGAGAGGCTTTTTTGTAGGCGGAGGCAAAAGAACGGCGTTGAAAACCAAATGACTAAAAAGAGTCTCAAAAATGTAAGTTACAAATATCAATAGTGTAGTCTATTTATGTATGGTTCTCTCCCTTTACGTATGGCTCTGTCATTGTATAACTAACTATAATAACCATACCTAACTATACTATACTTAATAAAACATGTGAAGACTTCAACTGATGTTTACTTACAGATGGGGGATGATCGTCTTGTCTGTCTATCCGTCGTTTAATTAGCAGTCTATTCACTGTTCATTTTTCTACAAGCCATGACCATAGTCTTCTCCTATCACGTACCTGCATTCTGCAACGTCATTCGTCTGTCTGACTACGTCACTAGTCGGGATTCCTCTGTCTAAGCTTCTCCATCTAAAGTACAGTAAAGACGGTATATAGGAATAGGTCACAAGAGTCATTTAGTTTAAGTAATGGACAAGAGCGGCTAGTTTCTTATACTCTACTGCGAGTGGTTTCTGACCGAGAGAAAATGAAGCAGCGCGCATTGTCTCGGCTTACGAGTTGAAGGTCCCAAGCGCTAGAATAATATTTCCCAGCCGTTTGTCCACATTTCTAAAGATCACGTGATTTTGGTTACAAGTTTATGAAACTAATTATCACTACAGGACAGCATTGTGACTTCTCCGAGGCGGAGGTGGTCCTGTTACGAACATCTTTGTACCAATTAAAGCATTTCGCGTGTGAGTACTAGCTTGTGTATGTGTGGGTGAGTGGTGAAGGTAACTGTAACGCAATGCCAAAGGTTACATATTCTCACTTTAAGTTTGTTGGGAACGAAAAAAAATATTGAAGGTGGGGGGTGGGGCAAAATAAAGCCTCCCACTGGGCTAAAGGATAATATAGGGAGGGAAAAAGAAAGATAAATGGAGGAAAAGCCCCCCCCCCTTTTTTTTCACCCCATGTGATAGTGTGGCTAGGTGTATGACGGGATGGGAAGATGGAGAAACAAAAGAGATCTAAAGATGTGATTCTGTAAGGAGAGGAGAAAGAAAAAAGAGAGAAAGAGAGAGCAAAAAAAAAAAAAGAGAGATGAGAGTAAAGAAATCGAGAAAAACTTTTTATAATACATTTTTTTTAAAAGACAAAACCTCTAATATACAAAATACACTATTGAAACAAAATATGTTTTCAGTTTTCTTTACATCATATAAACATAACGAACCTATGGTGTTGACACCGTCAGCTTCTTGATTGAACGATTCTACCGATTAGGCCTACGGGAATTGTATAAGATGTCAATTATGTATTGGTACATCTATTACACGAAGAACTCTTCAGATATATTCTAGATCTACTTCTACAGATCTAGTTTAGATCTAGATTCTACTTCCTCATCTTGGATCTAGATAGAATCTATATTAGATCATTGTAAAACATAGAAGCAAAGCTTCAATAAAAGGGAGATAAACCCAATGGCGTAGCAAGGTATACCCGTGGCCCGGGTCCAAGAATTTCTTGGTGCCCCCCCCCCCCCCTTTTCACAAATGAAAGGCAAACAATTGAGTAATCTGAAAGTATCGGTACATTTACCAAGACATTCCAGTGCAAGTAGTAGAGGCTTTTTTTTATAAGTAACAATATTCATATCGTTTGATTCAGTTAGGACAACAAGTAATAGTGTCTTCAAAGTGAATGTTTGTACAACTTCGTATCAGAATTAAATGACTTAAAGGCGTTTCTTTTTTTTCACTTTGGTGTCATCCCAAGCTCTCATGTGGGCCCCTAACTGGTCATGAGTCATAGGCCCAAGAGCAATGAACCCTTTCACCCCTCTGCTGCTACGCCACAGGCTGTGGGCCCCTAATGGTCATGGGCCCCTAATGATCACGGGCCCGGATTCATTGAACTCCTTCGCGCCATGGATGCTACGCCACTGGATAAACCTCTTTTTTTCCTTGCGCCTATTTTTCCACTGTTGATTCAGATACGCCACTTGAAATGTTCAAAGGTTCAGTCCTTTAAAATAAGGTAATTAGTACATATGTGTACATATCGTTGTACAGTGGAGGTAGTAATTTACCATAAAACCTAAACAAGATACTTACTAAGTCAGACTGTTTTTTTAGTAATTTTAGTTTACATTTATAAATCTAAATATCTAAAATTCATTATTTCATTATGGCTTATTAACTTATAATAATTTATGAACACTGTCAGCGGTTTTAAATAAAAACGATGTCCCATACAGGGAAAAATATGTAACTAGCTTTAGCTAGACACAACTTTGCTTTGCTTTTACTAAATCCCTAATATTAAGAGTTAATTTCGGGACTTCAGTTTGTTTTTTATTATTTTCATGGATGAAAATTCTTGCTAGCATCTGTATTTGACAGGTATAATTTCTCAGAAAAGGACAATCTTAAATTCTTTTAAGCAAAATTACAGTTTCAATATCTCTACCTGGCATTGACGGTTTTATCAAACAAAATAATTTATTACCAGCAGGGGCGTAGCTAGGAATTTCCCATCATTTGGGGGCCCGGGGGACTTAACCTCTTTTGGGGCCCCTGCAATTAGCGTAATATTTAGTGCAAAAAACACTGATTTGGGGGCCCATTTCAAGTGGGGGCCCGGGGGGATTTTCAAATTCTCCCACCTCCTCGCCCCACCCTAGTTATGCCACTGATTACCAGTAATTAATTGACTAATCTATTGTTGTTGTTCTTCTATTGCTTATGTCTTGTCTATGCCAATGAATAACTGGGCAAAGTTTTAACTTGATCCGAGAATGTGTGTGGTAGAAATAACGTGTACAAACTTTTTACCAGACAGACAGACAGAATTGATATAAATTTTGTAAAAAGAGTAACCATTGAGAAACGTAAATAGGTGTGTCAAAGCCAAGTGACCTCGCACGTGTTCCGTTGCACCCTGACCTATTGAACGTAACATCTCGTTGGCTGACATTCACCTTCATTGTCCTCCATTTAAAATATAAGCACTGGGTAGAGTTGGCCGAGCAGGACTTCTATTGCCCAGTTAATCACGGACTTTGTGGTCTATAGGGCAGATGATGTAAAGGTCATCTGATTCTGTGGCCTACAGTTAATTTTCCCCAACTAATGTCAAGTACCCAGTTAGAGCTGGGTGGACTCAGAGGCGCCCAAGGATCCCGAAATAAAAAAATACCATTCACCAGGATTCGAACCCGGGACCCCCGGTTCAGAAGCCAAGCGCCTTACCGCTCAGCCACCACGCCTCCATCAAGGAATAGTGGACAGACAAAAAAGACAGACATAGAGCTAAGAGTCAGGTGGGAATGACATGCACTACATTGTTTACAATGTAACATTCAATCAAAATGAATCCAACAAAAACTTTTTTGTTTGTTTTTTTCATTCAATTCCCTGGGGTAGCGGACTCGTTAGCCTGAAATGGTATGGCATTGTCTGGAAAGTTTGGGGCGTAGGCTTTCTGGGTAGTGATCACGTTCATTAGCGAGTGCTCAAGGGCACATTGGGGAGGGCCTCCTTGGATTAGACATAGGGAGCGGGCGACACGGTGGAGTCGAATTTCTACCCGCCTAGGCTGGTATCGACGAAATGTCAGATATCGCCCACCCCAAACAGGCAGCTGGAAGGGACCAAGTAGGTGGGTGGTATCGAATCTAACCCTGTTATCAGTGTGTCTTGGCCATGGTGATACATAATTTCTCCGGGTAGGGGCAAGAAATTGCTTGAGTTATCTAAGAGTACATCGGTCTGGCTGGTCCTCGGGTATTAGATGATTCGTGCTTCAAATCCCAGCGATCGTCATAACGTTTTTTTTTGTTTTTGCTGCTGGTTTTTGCAAAAGAGTGGAAAAACTTTTACCGTCAAGGTACGAATCCAACAAGAATGTCGATGTCCTGTACCATCATTTATCCTGTTCATTTTAGCCAGTATTTTGTTTGGTCAATGTTCTGTTTTGTCAATGTTCCATTTTGTCATATTCTATATTTTCAACATTCTGTTTTGATAATATATTTGTTTTGTCAATCTTCTGTTTTATCAATGTTTTATTCTATATCGTCAATGTTCTGTTTTGTCAATGTTCTATTCTATATCGTCAATGTTCTGTTTTGTCAATGTTCTATTCTATATTGTCAATGTTCTATTCTATATTGTCAATGTTCTGTTTTGTCAATGTTCTATTCTATATTGTCAATGTTCTATTCTATATTGTCAATGTTCTGTTTTGTCAATGTTCTATTCTATATTGTCAATGTTCTGTTTTGTCAATGTTCTATTCTATATTGTCAATGTTCTGCAACATCCAGACAAATTGTTACGTGTGTCAAGAGAAACAGAAGGGGCGTGAAAAGAGACAGGGAGCAAGACACTCACGGGTGTCTCATTTTCACAGCTTTACTCTATCAGTTTCTAGATGGCGCCCCACTGCGCCTTTCGTGGATTGTCACCCTGCAGATTAGCACCTAGCCCATACACAAAACGCCATATTTAGACCCTCTTAGGACATGCTGGAAAGAAACTAGAGACGCTGAATAGGAGGGAGACTTGCTGACAGGAAGCCAGGGAGGGGAAACCATGATGTCAACATACCCCCCTCTCCTATTTAAAAAAAAATGAAAAAAAATAACGCACACAAATATATAATAAAGAAATCAAACGGCTGGAGGAAAAAAAAGGAGGGGGGGGTGTACTCGCGGGAAAGGCTGTTAAGACTCTATTGTCGTGATGTCAGTATGTGCTAATGCCTGACCCTTGTCGGCCCTGTCGGTAATAGGTAGGTGTCGAAGAAGCGATATCGCGAGAAGAAGAAGGCTGGAGACATCCAGAAGCCGAGCCCTTGTCTGAGAGACTTGGGAAGCTCGTGTAAGGGACACCGGTGGCTGTTGTGTTGCTTCAAACAATGACGTCAAAATCTCAGTGTGTTTTGATGGTGTTTGTGTGTGTGGTGAAGAAGCGAAGGAGAGGGGAGAAGTGGAGGGTCACGGAGGAGTGAATGACAAGAAATTTAAAATATACACTTTTTTTTATCTACGCGAACTTTTTCTTCCTCCTCAGATCCGAGATACTTGTAGTGCCATTCATTTAGTTTATACTATTAATACTAATACTAATACTGATTCTAATACTAATACTGATTCTAATACTAATACTGATTCTAATACTAATACTGATTCTAATACTAATACTGATTCTAATACTAATACTGATTCTAATACTAATACTGATTCTAATACTAATACTGATTCTAATACTAATACTGATTCTAATACTAATACTGATTCTAATACTAATACTGATTCTAATACTAATACTGATTCTAATACTAATACTGATTCTAATACTAATACTGATTCTAATACTAATACTGATTCTAATACTAATACTAATACTGATTCTAATGCTAATACTAATACTGATTCTAATACTAATACTAATACTGATTCTAACACTAATACTAATACTAATACTGATTCTAATGCTAATACTAATACTGATTCTAATACTAATACTGATTCTAACACTAATACTAATACTGATTCTAATACTAATACTGATTCTAATACTAATACTGATTCTAATACTAATACTAATACTGTTTCTAATACTAATTCTAATAATAATAAGAAGACAGAGAGCTTAAAGATGTAATTTGACAGAGCTAAGAAGTGCACAGATATTATCTTAAATCTTTTGAAATGCAAAGATTATCTGCACTTCTTTATTCTTACACCAGACTCACATAAAAAGCTAGCTAATCATACTTATCCGACATTGATGGAGATTTCTCATACACCTACAGATTTTTACCATCACAAAAGAGATACAAGACACCGATAGCAAATACAGACACAAATACTATTTTGTCAACTTAGCAATCTAATCACTAAATAAAAGTCAACGATCTGATATGAACTTTTTGCATGTAAATTATGAGTGAGTCTGGTGTGAATGTAGATTTTGGTTTTCTATAGTTATAATGTTTTGTGCGTGTTGCACAAATTGTAAGAAACAAAATTCCACATGGATAATAAAGATTATTATTATTATTGTTATTATGTTAGAAAAGAATGTGTATACATTCTCTGGCGAAGCCAGGGTCCAGTTTCGTTAAAGGGAAAAAAAATTCATCGTAGTCCCTTTATCAGTTTCCATTATTATTATTATTATTAGGTCTGCAGAAGTACCGCCTTCTGACAGGCAACGAGAATGTTCCTAAGAAGGCCAAGGGCCTTGAAGGTATCTGTGAGGTCAGTTGTTATTATTCCCTCGGTTGATATGACAATGGGGTATATTGTTATGTTAGATAATTTCCATAAACGTTTAATCTCCAAGCCAAGGTTCCCATATTTTCGTTGTTTTTCCAGCTCATTTTTTTTTAAATTATGAGATAGTGGTACGGCGATGTCAATAATGGTAGCGGCCTTTTTTTTTATCGATGAGCAGCAGATCAGGGCGATTAAAATCTACCGTTTTGTCAGTCAAAATAGGCCTATCCCAGTGCAGTAGATCCGTAGACTCGAGAACCTCTTGTGGTGAGTATTTATAATATGGAGGAGTATCCTTACCGATCAAATTGTGTGTCAAAGCCAAGTGCTGGTGTATTAGCTTTGCAACTTGGTTATGGCGACCTAGGTAGGCAGATTCCGATAGGGCTGAACATCCCGCCTTAATGTGTTCAATAGACTCACCCACATAGCCACATTTTCGGCATTTGTCAACACTATTGAGTTTAAGGATATGTTTCTCGTAATTTTTTGTTCTAATTACTCTGTCCTGTATTGCTGTGACAAAGCCTTCAGTTTCAGGGTAAAGATGACCTGCTTTTATCCATGCTAAGGAAGCAGCCTTGTCAATGTTGTGCCCATGTAATAAAGCCGGGAATTTCCCGTGGAGTGTTTTTTCTTCCCATTAGCGAATCTCATGCTCGACGTCGTCCAAACCGACATTAACATCAACATTGTTAAGTTTCATTATTATTATTATAAAAGAGCGAGTATTCATTCTCTGGCGAAGCCAGGGTCGAGTTTCGTTAAAGGGAAACAAAATTCATCGAAGTCCCTTTTTCAGTTTCCATTATTATTATTATTATTATTATTATTATTATTATTATTATTGTTATTGTTATTATTATTATTATTATTATTATTATTATTATTATTATTATTATTATTATTATTATTATTATTATTATTATTATTATTATTATTATTATTATTATTATTATTATTATTATTATTATTATTATTATTATTATTATTATTATTATTATTATTATTATTAGCAGATACCTCCAATAATCGAAATTTATATGCCTGATTTTTTATTTTTTTTTACTAAAAAGTAAAGTTCCTCTTTCAAACATTGCGATCTATTGGGCAGGTGATGTAAAGGTCTACTGTTTCTGTGGCCCACGGTTAACGAGGATATCATGTGGCCAGCTCAACAACCAACCACCTTTACTTTTCCCCAACTAAAGTCAGGTACCCATTAAAGCCGGTTGGACACAGGCGCCCTAGAGATTCCGAAACATTAAAGATCCCAGTCTTCACCAAGATTCGAACCCGGGACCGCTTCACCACTCAGCCACCGCGCCTCCTAATTTTTTGAGTATTACCTATATAATAAACTTGTTATCGTTCTCCGAAACTTAGATACGTTTTTGAAATCTCGTTAAATACACGAAACACACTTCAGAAGTACATACTGCAGGCCAGGGTCTTCACGTTAGCACATTACGGCATTGGGAAGAAATCTCTACAATAGATGCATTCTTTCTTAGTTTGGACACCGACATTGGTTTTGATCTAGAAGCTTCTCCTCTGCACGCGGCATGCCTCATGCATTTGTTTCGCATAATGTTTGGCTGATCATAAGTTCATATTTTATATAACACAGACGTTACTTCAAAAAAAAAAAAAGATGATTACGTCATACGCGTCATGCATCTAGTCATGCATGTTAGCCAATGACTTAAATTAAGCCAAGTCACTGGTTTTCCTGGGTGGCTCAGGCAACCCATTCCATGCTGTAATGGCACAAGGGAAGTTCAGCCCAGAATTGCATAGTTCACAGCAGTACTTGCAAAGCACAAAACAATCTGAAAAGACAAAGGCATAGCCATCGACACTAAACTCAGACTGATGCGATCTTTGATCATGGCCACATTCTTCTAGGTTTGTGAATATTGGACGCTAACTAAAGAACTAGAGAGTAGGATCCTATCAAGGAATTGAGATGCTATAGAAGGATCTTCGACATTCCATAGGTATTACCAACAAAGACAACATCACGAATGAGGAGATTAGAAACAGGATCACAATGCCGACCTGCTGACCAATGTTGAAAAACGCACTCTAAAACTTTATGACCATATTATAAGGTCCTAAGGGTTGATAAAGACTTTCCTTCAGGGAACAGCACCAGGAAAAAAAAAAGAAGAGTCAGAAAGAGATGAGAAGACAGCATTATAGAATGGACGGGCCTGTTCAAGATAAAAGACAGAGAGGAATGTAGAAATACTGTCTATGGATCATGTGAGGTGGCTCAACGGTTCAACAGATTAAGGGAAATGTGAAGGAGAATGTAATGCGCCACTTGTGACGTATATTCTCCAATCAAATCACAACACGTCATCAAGGAAACTCTTCTTAAGACCAATCATCCAACTTACAATTTTTTAAAATTCTATTTTAGTAAGACTTTTAACAACACCTACGCCTTAGGTAAATGATCTAGGTCTATGAAACAGATCTAAGATTTGAGGTCTGCGATACTACGAATCCTTCCGCACCATGGTTGCTACGCCACTGAATTCAATGATGTTATAAATTATTTATTAGAACTTGCAATACCAATCAGAAAAGGTTGTCACTTTCTGACCATTAGCTTAGTAATGTTCATGGGTTGGAGAAGAACGTGTTTTTAAAACAATGAAATGAGCGAAAATCGATACCATTCTTTTGTTGTATTTTTACAATTAGTGTCTCCTTGCCAGTAGGGTTGCCCGTCGAGTGGTATGCTCTCCGAACTGTCGTCACGATGATTTCGAGATTTAGGTTCGAACCATGCCCGCCGCCATTGCTTTGCTGGGCTTAGACGTTAGTATCTTCATTTATAAAAAAAAATATAATTAAGGACTTAAACTTACAAATCAAGTAAAAAAGAAACAACTTATTTTTAAAAAAAATAAAAGAAAAAAAAAAGAGAACGAGGATTGGGATGTGCTCTCACGAGGTTAAGAAGTAGTGGTGGTTGTTGGAGTCAAAAGGGAATAGGGTACTTCCGGTCCTACTTACTCGTGTTCGCTTTGTACAATTTCACACACACACACACACACACACACACTGTAGTCAACAAATTCATCGAGGTACAAAAGACTTAACTATTTTATCTGTGACAGTTGTAAAACAGTCGAGATTCGAACAGGGATATGATCGTTGGGCTAGAACTGCGAAACTACCTCTCTCCTGTTAGTAGACCACCCAGTTTAAAAAAAAAAAGTCAACACGTGCCGCCCCCTCCCTCCACTCCTCTATTGGGGGGAAGCCGCTGCTTGGGTGAAGGCGTATCGGACTTGTGGGCGATGGACATGTCCAGGCAGGCGACAGTGTGATTCTTGTTTGCTAGCGTGTTCTTTGATATCCAGACGGCTCCCATCGCATGGTGGTCATTTGATAAAAAAAAATTATATAGTTCTGTTGATAAAAGAGTAGTCTCGGGTAACTGTCTGTCCACTACTGTTTAGACAACTCGGGTGGTCAGCCAACTGTGTTTGTGTGTGTGCGCGACTGTTTGTGTGTGTTAAATTTCCTTTGATCTGAGCATAGTGATAAAACCTATATCAACTCAAGAGTTTGGACGTTGTCGATTTCTAAAGGAAATTATGACTATACTTGGAATCTAAATTCTTTCTGTTACTTAGTTGTTTTTTTAAATTAATTAATATTGAATTTTTCAATTAGAAATTCAAACTGTAGGCCATAGAGAAACGTGATTATTTTGGATTCCTTTAAATTTTGACTTGTTGGCATTTGTGTGTGTGTGTGCCAAGTTTGGTGATGGGAGGACAACATAAAAGAATGGACGGGCCTGCCATTAATAGAGGTTTTAAACAAGGCAAAAGATGAGGGGGAATGGAGAAAGGCGGTCGACAAATCCTGCTTGGTGCACCAACGGTCAAACAGACTTAGGGATAGGTAAAGGTAAAAAATAGTTTGGCATACCGGTATTTATATCATTGTTGGGTCTATGGCATTGCTGAGTTAAAGACAAAGAAGTTAAAGCGCTTTCAAACCAAGGCATCAAGAGTTTAAGTGAAGAACTTTATTGAGTACCTGACTATAGTAGGGGAACGCTATGTTTCTTAAGAATCAAAGAGTATTACATACATAGGCGTAGTGTACAAAACGTGCGCCCGGGAAAAGGTAGGCACCCCTTCACCCATTTACCATTAACATATATAGGGGCCTCTCTGTGTGTGGCGTCCTCCTGAGGGTAGCGCCCGGGGCTTCGTGTTCCCCTTGCCCCCCTCCCTTGCTACGCCACGTATTACATACTAGGCGAAACTTTCTGCATGGCGGTGGAGGAAGGCTGGCGGGCAGGTTTCTAACGCGCGATCAACGAGTCAACAGTCCAGAGCACTATGAACACGATCAGAGAGCCACAAAAGGGAGAAGGTCGTTGAGCTAGCACTTGTAAGCCATGTTAAGCTTTACTTATTGGCGCAGTGGCGTCACCAGGGGGTGCAGGCCGAACTGGATGACACCGACCTTAGCGACGCCCTGGTTTCGAAGCATGTTGTATCCCTCTCTATAAATTCCTTTAGTTTGGCAACAATAAATAATACAGGCAGTGGTTAACCCAGACTAATCGTCACAGTAGGCCTGAACACTGACCTGTGACGTAGCAACGAGCTTCTGGTTTCTACTGACCACAGGTTGAAACGTCACATGCCAATATTCAGGCCTAATCTGAAAACTGGTGTCGGGTTAACAAACTGAACCATGTTCTGTGGTATAATCCTTGGTCTTATAGCTCATTCATCACTGATTCTTCCACTTGCAGTGAATGATAAAACACGAAAATTTAACCTGTTATTACTTTCCGGGTACAGAGAAAAAACTAAGCCATTTTTACGATTGATATCGCAGCAGCTATTTAAAAACATTTAGTCTTTGTGTACATATTTATCCAACAAGTATGTGGTGTGGACAGTGGTGGCCATGGAGTCAATAGTTTGAATCCTGGCGAAGACTGGATCGTTGTTCTGGTCACGCGACACATTTGTTAATATCGTTTGCATGCTATGACCTCATGATTCGTAAGGTTAAAAGAGATAGATAGATAGATAGATAGATAGATAGATAGATAGATAGATAGATAGATAGATAGATAGATAGATAGATAGATAGATAGATAGATAGAACGACAAAGATTTGATACAGATTGCCGGACCTAGCACTGGATGCATTGGAACAACACTATGCTAGGAAGAGCATGAGGTTCCTTGACAAGTACAAGGTAGTGAAAGGGTGCATAGTGTCCCCCCCCCCTTTCTCTCCCTCTCCCCCCCCCCCCGCTCCGTCTCACACATACACCGACATTTTTTTGGCATATTGCTCTGTTGACGGTTGACAGTTTCTCGTCCCAAGGGGAAAGAAAGGGCTCGACCTGTGGGGTCGCGTGGGGTGCTAATTGGGCGATAGTCCGCTCTTTTTACCCCCTCTGATAAAATGAAGAGCTGCGGTATAAGGGGAAGTAATTGGTGATGACACGGGGGCAAGGAAAGACGAGAAGGTGACGAGCTTCTTTTTTAACGCCCATTTCTTTTTTATGTACTCCCCTTATCTGATCTATGCTGCTCTAGCGGAACTTTCTCCAAGTTATTTCCCCTGCCCCGGCCCACAATTCCCATTCGCACACTAACCTCATTTCTTCTGTAGAGAGTCTCAATGTTTATCTTTCTTTCACGCTCTCTCTCTTTCTCTTTTTTTTTTTTGATATTTCTTTGGTTCTATCTATCTATCTATCTATCTATCTATCTATCTATCTATCTATCTATCTATCTATCTATCTATCTATCTATCTATCTGTCTATAAATAAATATATAAACAATTTGCTGTCAAAGCCCAAAGAGTGGCCAATATCCGGTGTAAATGTACTTGAAATTAAAAGGGTTAGGCCCATATACGACTTTTGGTGCCCAGCTCGCAGATATAGATTTTTACAATTCCAGAAGATAATGCTAACAAAATATTTAACAAAGACAGACAGACAGACAAATAGATAGATAGATAGATAGATAGATAGATAGATAGATAGATAGATAGATAGATAGATAGATAGATAGATAGATAGATAGATAGGTACATAGATACATATATACGCCCCTCAGGTACATAGATACATATATACGCCCCTCAGGCGCCGACTCCCTATTCATCGGATTATGGAAGGTGAGGATATAATTAAGAAAAATATTTGTCCAAGATTTCTATTGAAACTCCAGGGAGGTGAAAAAAAGTGCATGGCAAAAAGAGGGTGGGGCGTTGGCAAAATTGTCTGTGGATAGCGACACTAACCTGTCAGATGTGACAGCCTCCTGCTGTCACAGCCATTGACAGTGTTTGAGCGCATGTCGCCATCTATTAGCCTCCCAGACCCTCACTCCAGAGACTGCCCGCCCGATGTTCATGGTTGCTATTTCTATGTTGTCCGAAATTTGTGACTGTGCTCTACTTTGTTGTTTTGTTCAGATAAAGCAGCCGCCACATTTTTGTCTTATCACTAGACTCCATTTGTTTGTTGTGGCTTTTTTTTATAGTTTTTTTTTGTTTTGTTTTTTTGTTTACTACTAAAAGGCATTCCCAATTATCTGGTCTTAATTTACAAATAGATATATGTATCTAAGCTTATATCGTCCAACGGTACACCCTATGACGATATATGTTTGATTGCTTGATGTCACAGTTATTGTTATTACGAGATTGTGTTAATGAGACAATGTGTTTTTAGATGATATAATTTTGAATGTATCAATGCTGTAGAACATGTCTGAATTCCCAAACAATATCGTGATGCCGTAGATACTATTTCACAGGAAAACCTCAAAAACTGAAATAGTCTTTAAGTTAGTGCAAAGCTTTTATTCTGGAACCAGGAATCACTTTAGTAATAATTCATTTACTCTAGTCGCCGCTCAGTCTCTAAACCGAATATCTAAGTCCTTTTAAATACTCCCTCTAGCCCCCTTTCTGGCATCTACTAAATTATTTTTAAAGATTAAGCCCGTCATCATTTAAAAATAAACCTGTCAATACTTATCAACATCATGCAAACATTGCCTTGCGCTAGAAAGTACTCAATGTAAAAATAAACTTAATGCAATAGCTGCTTAATGTTGCGTGACACACCCATTACAGTTGAAGGCGAAGAACAGATGCAGATGTCAGAACTCGCATTGGTAAAGCTCGAGCAGACTTCCATCGGCTGAAGAACACCTGAGGGTCTAGGAAAAAAAGCACCACTACCAAGATTAGGCTCTTTAACTCCATTGTTAAGCCAATACTACTATATGGAGCAGAGACCTGGAGAACCACCATCACCACCATGAAAAAAATTCCAGGTATTCATCAATATCTGCCTTACGAAGATTCTTATGATCCTCTGGCCAGACAACATCTCAAATGAAGTAACTGTGGCAAAGAACAAAGCAGCAGCCCATTGAAGTAGCCTTCAGAGACGCTGGAGATGAATAGGTCACAACCTTTGCAAACCTTCATCCAACATTACAAAGCAAACCCTAACCTGGAACCCCCAAGGAAAGAGAAAGGGAGGATGACCCAGGAATACATGGCGCCGCGATTTGGAAGCAGGTGCCAAGCAGGCATGAAAGACGTGAGGACAGTTGGAGAAACTCATCCAGAACCGAGATACCTGTATAGTAGCCGGTTGTTGGCCTATACCCCAGACGGGACCACAGGCAGAAATAAGATGAAGATATCTTATAAATTACATATGTTCCTTGAAATGTATAGGTAATTAAGATTTTTTTTTTATTCAACAGTGCTGAACAGTGCAAAAATAATTCTGAACTTTTTTTTTTTACACATCTTATCAACAATGCTTTAAACTCAACACCGAAAACATAACAAAAATATTTATAGATTCGCCTTTTATTGAAACTATTCAGATGTTAAATAGAGGAAAGTGAAAAAAAAAAATCTTAACCTGATAAGAAATTATGGTTCCCGGTTACTACATCACATCGTCATTTCATCCCATGGTCATTTCATCTCCTGGTCATTTCAATGCTTGGTCATTTTATCCGCTGGTCATTTCATTCTCTAATCCATCAAATAATAATTGTAAAAAATATGAAATTACAAGTATTTCATTTTTGTTTCATTTACAAGACAAAAAGTGTGACCCATTAAATAAGAACAGAATATAATGTCATCAAAAATATAAAAAAATTAACATCCATGGATATAAGGCTAACGTAAAAATTGGTTTTGCGTGTTAATTGAAATCAGTAAGATAAGATATTGGTTGTAAGCACAGATGACGATCCATTGATTCGTATTGCTGTACATTATTTGTAATTTCTTGGCCAGTGTCGCATATTACTTGCAGACAGCGTTTATTAGGATAAATACAACGAAACGTCACGGCTTGAACTGACACGCTCATATACAAGAAAGAACGATGGACAGTTAAGGATAAAGTGAAAGATGGCCGACAGGAGATATGTTATCAGCGGCAAGATCATAAGTATTCTAATCGTTCTCTTCTGTCAAAAGATTTCCACTACTTCCACCACATATTGGCCTTTGATCATTACTCATGCAATATGCGCAGGATAATATTGGCATCCCTATATCAAACAGAAACAATATAACTAACTACAAACCCCGCATTACAATAGATCTAGTTATTGACATATATTATTTCCTTTCTCAACACGTAGGAAGAGAGGAGAGGGGCGCTATAAATACCATAATAACTGTCAACAATATCAAATAACAACACAATTAAACAATCACTATGACAAAACTATTTAATTGGGGATGAGATGACAAGGGATGAAGTGACCAAGGATGAAATGACCGGGAATGAAATGAGTGGGGATGAAGTGACCGGAAATGAAATGACCAGTCACCATTACACGTTGAGATGACCCTAGGTTAATTACACTCGGAAGTAGTCCACTATACAATAATCACATTCAATCGAGTTTCACATCGAAATGTTAGTAAGAAACCAATATGTTCCTTCTCCGTTTTGACGGGCTCAATAGCTAGTACGGTAAATAGACATAGGACTGTGTCAGGACCTAACTTGTTTAGTATGCACACATTGCTTTCTCGTAAGCCGCGTCTCTGTTACATCTCTCTTTGACCGAAAGCAATAACGCAAGGTGAATTCCAATATCTCCCAGGAGCTTCAGATAATACTTTAGTAGACATAAATCTAAATCATTAATCAGTGCCCATTTGGAGAAATGAAGACTAACCCGTACTAAGAATACTAGATTTTAGAGAACTTTAAAAAAAAAACAAACTCTTCTGCTCTCATTGTCTGCCCACAAATCTCCCCCGCCGCTTGGTCACTTGGCACTATGTGTTGTGTCAGGCCATGTCCATCCATCAAGTGACAGATGGCAGTTACCTTGGCCCCAATGCTTTTCTAACTGGCTTACCTATCGGTCAATGCGGATAAGTGAGTCGTAGAGACGAAATGAAGAAAGAGGGGGAAAAGGTAGCGGTTGGAAGGGCTGGGGGGGGGGCGAGTTCAGCTCTTCAGACGTTTCTTTCTCCAGCCGTAAAGTCAACCTAACGGGTCAAGTAATTTCACTTATAGACCGGTACGCTGGGTCAATTTTTCTGTGTCAGCTCTCCGCTCTAGTGAAATGAAGGGGACATTAAAAAGGGAGGTGATTTGTCCCATTGATTCGACATGCTTGCCATCGCCTCGGGTCAAAAATGCTGTGGCGAGTTATTGCCCGTGTTGAGCTTAATGTGACGCGAGTCAAAGAATACGAAGTTACTATATATCTTTAGTCTTGAGAATAAAAATCATTTAAACATAAGGGATAATTTTGTTAGCAAGCTAACTGCGCCGACTCATTGTTATATATGTATAAGAGACAGACAGACGGGCAGACAGACAGACAGAAATAGCAAAAGTGTATCCATATATATTGTCCGTTATGCGTACATGTTGATAAAATCCGTTGTAAATATACCTTAGGTTTAGATCGTTGCTTAGGTCAATAAATATGGTAGAAACCTCCCCTCCACCCAACCAACCAGAGGGCCCTAAATTGTGGGTCAAGGGCTCGATCCCAGATTACCTTACTGATAATTCAAAAACGCTAATAGTGGGACCAGCTAGTGACTAGCTGCTAGTCTATGTACAAGAACCACGCGCTTAGATTGGAATTTCCCATTTCTTCTTTGTCCCAACTTGGAGTGTCCTACCGGGGGGATCTTGTCTTTGATCAGTGCGAATTTAGATGACAAAGATAAAACAAAAATGATTGGTCATACTCATGGATTTAACGCGTCGCTGGACACTGACATGAGAAAGACTTTAATGATACTGTAACGAGTTGGATAACATATAATGAGGTTTGGTTGAATGGAGTAGCCGATTATTTTGTTGGTCACTAGCGGCCAATAAATTAACAGACTACAAGGGACGATTATTTCAGCCAGGTCAGTGGATTAGGAATTCTCCCGAGACTTTATGAGTGATGGGTTTCAGATCTAACCAAACAACTTCTTAAGGTTTCTTTTTTCCCCCTTAAGAACTGACCAGTCCAGCGTGTCCAGTGGTCACTACTACCGAGATGCCTTCTGCTGATAATGTCAGCCGAGAAACAAGTTGGGGCGCCTGGTTGAAAGTGATAGCCGTTTAGCTGGTTGGGTGCCGTCATTAGTCCACGCCGGTCCAGCTCGCTGAAAACACCAAAACAAACCGGACCCTCCGGTGTGGTCATTCACGTCACCGCTAAACAACTTAGTGTTGCTGGTCACTCGGGAGTCTTAGTGGAGAAGCCTGGAAAATTAACTGGTGGGGTCATTTTGTGGGGTGCTTTTGGAAACAACAATCTTTGTTGACAAGTTAGGCGCCCTAAAGGGACTCGGGGGGGGGGGGGTCTAAAGTCGGCGGGAAGGGGCTGGGCGCTGAGGCTTTAGCGGCTTACTGTCAGTGCCGGTCCATCAGGGTGCTAATAGAGGGTAATTTAGTCCACAGGACGAAGGGGTCAGTTTGTAGCTTCAATTTCAACATTTATCACACCAGGACCATTTTTTTAAAAAGTCTAAACTACTTCCAAATACTACTATTATTTCAAACAAGGTCATTGGACTATGGTGTTGCAGATAAAAATCATATATGTGTCAGACGCAAGTAGCTCAAATCTTTAGTCAAAGAAGTTACAAAAGTTTTTTTTTATAAAAGAAGTTGTGAAAAATATTTTTACATAATATAAACCACAGACCTATATATACTACAATATATGCATATGTATTTGATTTCTATATACAATTTATTTAGGTAGGTGCTGTTTTACTATTACACACCAAGTTTCAGAATATAAAAAAAAACTGGTTCGTTTCTTGAGTTAACACTGTATAAATCTAAATTACATCTCTAAAAATATATTTATATATAATACAATATATATATATATATATATATATATATGCACTGCCTGTATGAATCGTTGTTAATATAGATATTATTGATGTGTGACATCATCGAAAATAATTAGTAGTTCATCCATACACTCACGGGAAATGGCATCATGATTATGAGCCTATGGCTTATCTATTCAACTATAAAGAGGGTGATGTAAAGCAATAGTACTATATCAGAGGCGTACCTAGTGTAGGGGAGGGAGGGGGGCCAGCCAAAATGAGTGTTTCTTTACATTAAATTTAAGATATTACGCAAAATGCAGGGGCCCCCAAAGAGGTCAAGCTCCTCCTCTCGGGCCAGGCCCGCCGCTACCTATTGTGCAATGTGTGCATTGCGCACAGGCGGCCGTCTTTAGGGGGCGGCCAAATCATTATTTCAAGGTTACTTTTAAAAAAATTAGTTAAATAAAAACAGTTACTAAAATATTTTATATAAATTCTAATTACTCCATTGAAAATATAAATGATATTCGTACATAAGGAATTATTTTGGAAAGTATAACAAACACGAGTTTTTCCATAGAGACCTGCTCATTTCTGGTCTTGAATTTTCGCTGGTTGATTGTAATATTTGTTTTGAGTTGAATAGCCCGCACTGTATGTAGATATATTATCGGTAATTGAAAAGTCCATTTTAAAAACATTTTCACTGGGGGTGGGGGGGGGGGGGCGCTAGTTCCTCTCGTATGGAGGGGGTAGGGCGCAACGTCCTGACAAAAAGGGGTGTTATGGAGTGTGTGTGTTTCCTAGTCGGCGGTGAGAAGAGGTTAAGCGATTGATTGGTGGTTATGCAGTGAAATTATGATGAAATTAGCGTACCTAGTGCAAATGTGAGACGATCTTAAGACAAGAAAAAGTAAAGACTTTATTTTTTGTTGTGAGCTAGATGTTGTTTAAATGTCAGTTTACTTCATTACTATTAGATCTATATCTCATCGCAAGTTAAATCGTGAATAATAGCAGTTATATAAGAGTTGTTGTTCACAAAGATGTTTGTTCACGTGACTTAAAGTTTATTGATTAAAGACATAAAACGCCTACATTGGTTTAGTTGTACTAGCTGTTGGAGCTACAAGCCAACAACCGACCAACTACAGTTGGGGGTGGGGGCGGCGAAAAAAATGATCAGAAACCTTGCCGACTTGAGCGGAAACCTGCCGAATATTCAATTTTATCTCCAGGAAGAACTTTTGACACAACGCTTACAAATGACGTAGGCAACACAATGTCCAAAAAACAACAGCCACAACAACAACAACGTTTGAGTGAGATCTCATGACGTCACTCTACACAGTGTTCAATTAATAGACATGAAAAATAAAACCTACAAAAAGTTTCTTTTCTTTTTTATTACATTCTTAAAAAAAACTTACGACCTCACTGTGGGATCCCACATCATTCCTCTGGGCTCCTGCTTCTAAAGGGGGCGCGAACGTAAACGTTGTTATCTAGGGAGTCGTTACCCAGCAGTGTGAGAGTCACTGTCTTACTTTGTTTGATTTCAAGACATTGTATAAGTGACTTGTACTTGGGATTATTTATTTTGTAATATACTCAAGAAAAATATTCAGCGCTCAGATGCTTCATTTGTTGGATAAAATTGTAGACAACTCTGAATCCGTGTATGTCAGTTGATTGTGGATACAATGCACATCTCTTCAAAATACAATCGTGATAATTACTATGAAAGTGTACGGAACGTTGAGAAAGTTCTACTGTCATTGGCTTTTGTACTTTCAGCATTTTTATTGAATGGTTCTTCAACACAAATTATATAAAAAGTTAATATATCCACATCCAGTCCATGTAACACAGTTGAGCTGTCAAAGTTATCGAGAATTTGTGTATAGATCATGATCATTTACACCAGCGGTTCTCAACCTTTTTGTGCTCGGCGACCCCTTTTTACAATGCCCCACTTTGCCGCGACCCCTCCCCCCACCCACAAACAGCAATAGAAGAATAGACAATAACAATCCGTATTTTCGATGGTCTTAGGCGACCCCTAACAAATGGTAAATCGACCCCTAAGGGGGTCGTGACCCACAGGTTGAGAACCCCTGATTTACACTGTTCATTGTAATATTCTTGCTGCAGCTTATAAAGTATAATTGTTGCAAATACAGAATTATAAATTTGGATAATTGCTATGATTAAGAAACATGTACGGAAGTCTGAAAGCACGTTTATCCGATATTGTTCCTGGTACATGGTTTGCAGTTGTACTTGAGGGATACAACAATAGTGCGAATATGAAAGGCAAAAATGGAAGGGCCTACAAAAATGGCTTGAAATCAAAGGGCACTTTTGGAACAATGCCCAGCTCAGTCTTAATGGAATTTTTTTTTTCTAGAAAAAAAAGGGGGGCGGCATTTTTAATTTTAATGTTCATGTCTGTTGATTTAGAACGCATCATTGAAGGACATAGTCAGCATTCTCTGGTGATGCTCCACAAGGGCAGGTTTCGCTCGTCCCGACATTTCACTTCCGGAACATATATTGTCTCATTCAATGAACAAGTATTTTTTTGTGTGTGGAAACTAAACAAATATTATTACTGGTCGATTCTGACTGACTGTAATTTGACAGCAGTCACAAGGATAACAACTAGTACCGGTAAGCTAGTTCCACAATTCCGGAGAGATTATGCACGCGTGTAAAAAATAAAATACTGCTCATTAAGTACAACTGTATATTTGTGAAGATATTTTAATATAAAAAGACAACAGCAATTTGAAAAAATATTAATTGATTTCAAAAATTGCAAACTCTTGTTATAATTCCTTAACGTGGAGTGTGGAAAAAAAAAAGAAACGTGACTATAATACAGTGTAAATATGAATTAAAAGACATTCCACACAGCTAGGTAGAGTATCTAAATTGTATATACATATGCGGCCCGCCAATCCCAATTTTTTTCAAATGCAGCCCTCGATACAAAAAGTTTGCCCACCCCTGCTCTAGGGAAGTCTAAATTATATTCCCCTCGCCTTGTTCGGGGTGTTCTTGTGTTAAAATGAAAATCAATAACCTCTCTATATAATTCTCTCAAGAAACAAAGGTATGATCAATCTTTTATTTCTGCAAGTCGGACTAGACTTACCCTACGAAATAAAAAAAAGGGGGGAGGAGAACAAGTGGATCCACCTGTCACAAAATTGCATGGCCGGATTAACCGTTGTAAGCAAGAAATCATGGAAAGATCACTTGTTTTTATTTCTACCCCACGTAGTTTTAGCGGCGAAAAAAAGAGGGCGGGGGGAGGAGAACAAGTAATCACCCATCACCAAATAGCAGGGCCGGACTCAACCATTGATTTCGAGTGGGCCAAGTTTGGGCAGGGATACAGAAAATGAGTGAAATTTAAGAGTTTGTATTAGAAAATAAAGAATTACCAAATGTTTCAATCTATCTATCTACTACAATTGTTGACCTTAAGTAATTCTTCATTACTCGAGAAGCTTCTTTCACCAGATTACACAATTACGGGTAATGCATAATACGCTTTATATTTATCGCGCTTAGGATTGGCGTTTTCCATATTTAATGACACCCCAAAATGACAATTTTTGTGTATATATTTCATGAGATTTGTATGAGTTTTCAAAAAAATTTTAATACGTTCCGGGAGATTTCCATGACCTTTTCGTATATTTTGCAATTTCAGGAGATTTCAAGGAGATCCTGGTAAATCAGGAGGCTGCGGGAATTCTGTTATAAGTTATCAAATAGTTTAATTTAATAATTTACTCCTAGAATAAGCGTGGGTCCTTTGAAAGTATGGGGCCCACTGCGGTTGCAAAGGTTGCATTGGCCTAAGGACGGCCCTGCAAAATAACGGCGTATGCTACGCCATGGGTCTATTGGTATAATTATAATTAAAAACAAGAGTACAAAGAGAGTCGGAGTTGGATCCCTGTCGGATTCGCCTATTCGCAGGGAATATTCAAGTCGTGATTTAATTTTGATGGTCAAAAGTAATAATGTTTCAAAGATTCTTTAGCCGTTGTAAAAAAAAATTTTTTTTTCCTGTTTTAAATGTTTCGGATGTTCCTTTAAAGTTAAAAATAAATAACTTTTCGCTGGACGACGGAAGATGACAGCGAGCAGGGTATGGACCCTGCCTGGTCGTTCAGTTTGTGCGCTGGAGTGTCGTTAGAATTTATCGATGGTCCCTGGTTCAAACCCTGCTCGCTCCCATCCGTCGTCCTGCGGGAGGTTTGGACTAGGAAGTAAACTATCTTCAACTCTGAAGGAACATCCCAAACATGTAAAACAAACAACCCGGACCGTCGTGATAATTACTTCAGCACGCTTACAGCATGACCAGGCATTGCTCTTAACTTAATAACAAACTGGTTACAAACTAATAGCCTATTATCGAAGAAGAAATATATTACACATTACGGCATGGCATCTACCGGATATGTAAAATATGTCAGACGAGCGATTTTAGATAATCATTCAGCATTGATTTGTAATTGAAAAAAAAAAGAAAGAAAAGAACAGATATATCGTGCTTGTACTTCGGTGTCTCAGCACAGTTATCAACAGAGCTATTGGCATTTTCATTTAAACGTAACTAGAATAACGATGTAGATAATACCTAAACCAAACGTCTGATTTAGCACTCATAAGATCTATATCTACTAGATCTAGACCTATAATATAAACTTAGAATAATATAAATGTAATTTAGATTAGATTTATGCAAAAAAACAACAATAGACTAGATAATCTATCAATAGACTGAATGCAACATTACATTTAAAAATAGTAGATTAGTTTTAGTATTGCAACATTGCAATATTGATCTAGAAGTTTGGAAATCAAAATCTACACTTTAAGTCTAGAAATTGAATACTACATCTTGATCTAGCCTATATCAGTCTAAACAAGACCTAGAAATTCTAGATCTAGACTCTACACAAAGATTTTAATTAGAATATAAATCCAGATCTAGTTTAAAAAATCTAGATATACTGAAAAAAAAATATCTAGATCTAGTTTTGAAAAATCTAGATTAGATCTAAATCTAGCTATCATGCCTTTTTTAAAAATACGAGTCAGATAACGAGGTTTAATAAACATTACAATACCGAGATGTTTTAGCGTTTTATTTGAAGAATTCAATCCATATGACGTCAAAGGAAAAAATCCACTACGTCATACGGCCTAATAAGACTAAAAAGTGTCTCATCAATACGAGCAAGATGTCGAGGGATCATAGACATTGGTGCACCGAGTGAGTTCTTTTAACATTTCATTTAAAGAATTAGTTCCATATGACGTCAAAGGAAAACAATTGCACTACGTCACTCGGCCTAGTTAGACTAAAAAAAATGTCTCATCAATACGACCAGTTATCGAGTGTTCATAGACATTGGTGCACCGAGTTGTTGTTGTTTTGTTGCATTACATATAGAAAATTCATTCACAAGACGTCAATGAAAAAAAAATTCCATAACGTCACAATGGGCTAGTAACAAAAAATGTTTTTATTAACACGAGAGATTTAACGAGGGTTCATAGTCTATAGCGTATAGGGTTCTAATAGAATTCATTTAAAGATATATATCTGTACTATAAAGTAGAATGTTTGGTGTATGTATGTATGTATGTGACGAATAGTAATCAAAACCGCTTAACCAATCACTACATTAGTAAACACAAACTTAGACCCGCAGGCCGCGGGTCATGCCAGGCTAGTATATTTATTTATTAGGATTAAAGCGCATTTTTTTGTGCGTTTTGTCTGTCAGTCTGTGTGTCAGTCATATGTTAATATCGAAAAAAACAACAACAAACGACTAAAAGCTATTGACAATTTGATTAATCTTTTAATTTTCCTTCCAATAGTTTTAAGTATCTGTAATAGATTGTTCCAGATGTTTGTATATATAGTGAGAGAAAAAGAGAATTCTAGATAAATCTAATACCGTTCATTAAATTTTTGGAATGGTCTCGTATGAAAATTAGATGTACCATAGCCTCGTGGAGAGATTTTGATACCATATTTTAGTGTTAGGAAGTTTTTTTCCTTAAGAATAGGAAAATAATATTAACGATAATTAGATATTAAAACATTTAGCTAGAAAATTAAATGTAATGTACGACAGAAGTGCGACTTTACATAGAGTTAGAATGTTTTTTTATAAAAATCCGAAACAACCGATATTCGTAAATGAAAAGATTATTTGTTTTATTTGTTAGAAGAGGGATTTCAAACAGTTAATTGTGTTAGTAGATTTTTTCATATAAAATTCGGAACAAGTTTAGAGACGATTTGTAAGCAAATTTAAGTAATATAGGCTGATTTCTTTTTCAAAACAAAATCCGGAACATTCTTTACAGAAAAAAAAACAACTTCTGTTATGTTTCAACAATAAAATTCAATGTAAAATAAGTCTAAAAAGTCTTTTTACATAATATTTCTTGTACATTACTTTCTTATTTTAAAATCTTGATCAACCTACCACCGATATTTTAATTAAAAAAAAGGTCATTTGACATAAATTTGTTTTAAGTTCAAAAAAAGGAACAATTTGATATCGATAATTAAACTATAGTGACTTATTGTCCAAGAATATAAGGGTAATGTAAGTCAATGTTGCTATTTCAAATAATCGTCTGACACAATTTTTTTTCATAAAACAAAATCCGGAAGAACCTCATAGTTCTTCATACTTCATAGCACGGAAATTAAATCTAATATAAGTTAGAAGAGCAAACAAACATTCGTTGGCATTGATTTGTTTTTCACAAAAACATCCGGAACAATCTATTACAGATAATTAAAACTATTGCAATGCATCCTTTTGATGTTTAGTGACTCGACCTACTTCTGCTGAGATAATGCGACTTCCGAGATGTGGCAACATCTGAGATAAGCCTACTACCAATTACTCACACATTCAGTGACGTAGCTAGGGTGGGAGATGGGAGGGGAGAATTTGAAAACCCCCGGCCCCCATTTTTTGAAAGGGTGGGGGTAAATAAGTGTATTTACATTAAATATTTAAAAAAGTAAAAAGTCAAAGCAAAGTTTCCTCTTTCAAACCTTCCAATCTATGGGGCAGAGGATGGTAAGATCATCTGTTTCTATGGCCAACGGTTAACGAGCAGGGTGTCACGTGGCTAGCACAACGACCAACCACCTTTACTTCCCACAACTAAAGTCAGGTACCCATTAGAGTTGGGTGGACTCAAGGAGGCCCTAAAAATCCAGAAATTCAAAATCCTAGCCTTCACCGAGATTCGAACCCAGAACATCAGGTTTGGAAGCCGAGCGCTTAGCCATTCATCCACCTCGCCCCCATTAAAATACAAACGCAGGAGCCACCAAAGAGGTCAAGCCCCCCTGGCCCCCAAATGATGGTAAATTCCTAGCTACGCCCCTGCATACATTGAAATATATATTTTCTCCGTTTTACTGACATTTCTGTTTATACAATGCAATGATTTTCAGTGAGTCCAGATCTGACCTTTAATTACTGTGGCCCACAAGTTCATGAAAGGTCACACACACACACACACTTTTCAAGACAAAGATACCAGAAACTCTTAAATCCTGGAATATCTTTGTATCAACCGATACTTATATGCGTCTTTGTGGTTGGTTTAGAGGTAAGAGACTCGCTTCATTTACCCCAAAAAATTGTTAAGTCAATTTTAGTGTTGAAGGGCCCTCCCCCCACCTTTCATATTTAACTTCATCACCAAGAAGTGACAACGAACAATTGCCTTGGCACCCTCGCTGTCTGTCGCCACATCAGTTGAAGTCATCCACTTGAGCCCTTCTTTGCTAGTTTTGGCTTCCCCCCCCCCCCCCTTCATTTAATGATCGCTTCATTGGGCCACGACTTTATTTCACAAATGATGCCACTCGAGCCCAGACAATGACTATAGACCAGGAGAGAGAAAGAGAGACGAGGGAGAGAAAGAGAGATAGAGGGGGCAGAGATAGCCTCAACTCGATGTTGTTGAAGCTCGCGTTGTAGACAAGGGCGCCCGCTGTTTCCACCAACGCCCCAAATTTTGCTGGCTCACAACGTATTTGCCTCAATGGCGTCCTCAAATCACACCAATGACTTTTGACCTTTCTTCCATGACACAAAAAAAATCCAACTAGAAGTTGTTTCAACACGAGAGACGCACCGTGGTTCCCTCATTGAGGAGAGCCTCGAGTCAGAGGCTGTTTGAGACATCTATTCTTGTCGCATCCTCTATTCTTTTAGCTCAGACACGCACACACCCTCACACTTTCTCACACAGATTCACTCACGTTTAACGCTCCATACATACACATATTTTATCACCCCTTCTGCACTTCAACAGAATATCTTTAAAACCTAGTATTCCCTTAAAGCAATGTCGAATCTTTAATTCAACAAACGTCGCCGTTAAAGAAATTTCAAAACCTTGAAACGGAAGTGTGTAATTAATTTGTCACCAACCTTAAAAAGTAATCATGAACACTAATTGTGTTCTCTTCTATCAGGGTATGGCGGACCTGTTGCACCCAGCGCCACCTCTCGGCACGCCTAACAAAAAAAAAAAAGGAAACCTAAATCAAGGGGAATAACTACGTGAAATCTTAATTTAAAATCAAATCGAAAGAAACCACAAGGGAATGAAGTCAAAGTCGAGCGTAACATGACAAAAAAAAATATTTAAAAAAAATAATTTATTTTATATTATCTTTTAAGCCTTTTTATTTTTAAGTCTTTATATGTTCTCTGTTTTTTTTCTTCTTTTTATTATATCTAATTCTCTCTCTCTATCTCTCTCTTTCTCTCTCTCCCTCTCTCTGTTTCCTGTAAGATGCAATCATTAAATGAACTTTAGGCTCTAGAAATATGTTCAGTACATGTGAACAAAATAAATAGCGTTCATTCTCTTTTGTTATCCTCCGTTTTCTTTGCGTCTTCCCTTACTCTCTAGCACTCTTATTCCCTCCCTTGCTCTCTCTCTCTCCAACTCTTTCTGTCACTCTACTTCTATTTTTTTCTCCCCCCCACTCTCTCTCTCGTTCACTTTATTTCTTTCCCTTTTATTTCTTTTTCTCTTTCTCTCTCTCTCTCTCTCTCTCTCTCTCCTCGTCTTCTTGCCTTATTCTTTCATTTTCACATACCCCCCATCTCTCTCTCTCCACCACTCACTCTCTGTCTTTCCCTCTCACTATCTCATTCACATCCTCTCCACTTCTGTCTCACTTTTTTCATTCCTTTCCTTATCTCTTCTCTTATTCTCATTCTCTCTTTTATTATAAGATTCTATTTGTCTTTGGCTTTTCCCCTTCTGATCTTCTTTCTATCTATCCCTCTCTTTCTCTCTCTCTCTCTTTCTCTCTCTCTCTCTTTCTCTCTCTCTCTCTTTCTCTCTCTTTCTCTCTCTTTATATCTTTCTCTCCCTCTCCGGCTCTCTCTTTCTTCCTTTCCGTCTTTCTCTCTCTCTTTCTATCTCTCTCTTTCTTTCTCTCTCTCTCTCTCTTTCTTTCTTCCTCTATTCTGTTACTTCTCAGTCCCTATAACTGTCTGTCTATTTCTATTGACACTAGACATTGTGTCCGTCGTTAGAACAGAGCGTTTGGCTTATCATGGACTAGAATAATGCTTTGGTAACAGAAACGAGCCCACTTGACTCCACCGTTTCTGGTGGCCCCATTGTTCACCCTTGGTAACCAACGTTCTGGTCAATGGGTCAGCGCGGTGCCACTCTGACGGTAGATCAACATATCTATCCACGAATTGTCCACAAATCAGGCGCTGAACTTCAAAGGACTCCATAACAACAGCGCTCAGATTGTAATAAGTCACCCAAGGTGCAAATCTTTGAGGCGCCAGTCCTCTCGCCCTATAAGCTTCTCTATACCAACACTGACCCCCTCCATCGCCCCGTTTCCAGGTAGCGTGACAGAAACTTATATTTAGCACTTGTTCGTGACTCGAAAAGCCAACTCCCCAGCTCCGTCTAGCGCCCTCTGCTGAACCCCCCCCCCCCCAACACCACACAAACGATCTTCACTCTCCATTGACTACCCTTGGTCAGCCGGGCGCCACTTAGTTTACTGTACCTTGAGTGAACACGACAATGGCCTGACTGACCAGTCACTGTGGCTGCTTTCCTATGAATGGACTTCTACCTGTCTACCTATTGTTATCATATGGGTGAAGGGTAACAATGCAAAGGAAGAGCATCTCTCCTCCCCCCCCCCCCCCCCGACAATGTTCTCCAAAACCATTCTCATTTGATTTACTGTGAAAACAATACATACGGCCTTTATTTATGGCTAGTAAGTTTAGATCTACCAAACAGTCGCCAGAGTTAGAATGGGAAAAAAAAAGGAGGATAATTAACATGATCCGGATTATCTTCTCCTTGATATAACAGTGGCGACGCTCTGTCTGGGGTAGGGTCTTTCAGAGGCGACTTCTACTTAGTGAGAGATAGTGTTGCTATGCTGGAAATGTTATTGAAATTGACATATAACATTAAACATACAACAAATAAAACCCTCTTTTGTGTCCTGATGTCTGGCGAGCATACCATTTCAGAGCTTTGCATTACCTAACCTAAACAAGGGGTAGGTAAAGCTTGTGAATGGATTACACAGTTGTCTCTCTTCGGTTGTAACGTAATTGGCTACTATAAAGGGCAACATATGACGAATTGTTTTTTATTTAGTAATGAATGATGTCATTTGTGCGATCAATGGGGGAGCAAGCGCCAAACATTTGGTCCATTTAAGGGAAAAGCCCTTTAGTCGAAAGTGTGAAGGAAAGGGGAGACAAAAGTCAATTGGGCGAAGGACATTATGAGGGGGCAAAGACTGGACTATATGTATAGATTTTGTTTGCATTTATTTTTATTTATTTTTGGGGGGGGGGGGGGGGGATTTAACCAGAATATAGAGTGTTGCGATGCAGCCAACAAAGTGAGCCCTTCTTTAAGTTAAACCTGAAATTCTCAAATTACGAGAATCTATTTTAAAACGTATTAAATGTATTATCACTCATTAAACTAGTGTTGCACCAGATCTACACACCCAACGGTGTATATTTCCATTACGACTAAAACAAGAAGATTTCACAACGCCTCCATCCAGATTTTGGTCAGAATGTTACAAGATCAACTGTCGAGAAGCTCATAGAAGTCAAATTCATAAAGCGCTGGTTGTGAGTGTTGTTCATATTTGCATCTATATTGTTATTGGTACATTAGTTACGCTGCGGTGGTCAATGGTAGTCAAATTAAATTTCCATTTGATTAAACTAATAAAAATTATCTTATCTTAAAATTAACTTAATTAGTCGCTTGTATCACTGCGTTCAGAGATTCAAAGTATTTATTTGTTATAGAATCAGATAAATCATACACAACGCAAAAAAAATGAATTTTGTACGCAGGTTCTTTTTTGTTGAGAGACTTTGAATGTTCTTTTAAAAATTGAAGAGGCTACACCTTGATCCAAACTTCCCGCATGGCGGTGGAGAATAGTGGCGGACTAGGATCGAACCCTGAACATCGAGACCACAGCTCAGGGCGCATGTCACGCAACTCGATAATAAAAGCGTACAAATCGTATCTTAGTATTGTTATGGAGGACCCGGGTTCGAATCTAGTTGAAGACTGGGATTTTTAATTTTGGGATCTATGGGCGCCTCTGAGTCCACCCAGCTCTAATGGGTACCTGACATTAGTTGGGGAAAAGTGAAGGCGGATGGTCGTTGTGCTGGCCATATGACACCCTGGTTAACGTTAAACCACAGAAACAGATGACCTTTACATCATCTGCCCTAAAGACCACAAGGCCTGATAGGGGAACTTTACTTGATTGTTACAGCGATAGTAGAGCTATTTGTATCTGCAGTATGACCCAGTAAGGAAGGTAATATTGTAATGACAACTTATTCATCTTTATAACCTTTCATCAAAATAGTGAACATAGATCAGTATCCTCGTGTTTCCACGAGGCTACTTAATATTTCGTGATATGAATGAATCTATCATTTTTCGTCCTGACGTCAAGATAGTCGTCTGCAGTGCTGGGTCTACCTAGTGGCAACATACGCTCTAGCTTATGGCCACTATGATGGTTACAGTGAAATTTCCATTTTGAAGAAGGCGCAAAGGTGAAATTGTCATATGAGTGTTCACTAATCTCTAATATCTTAGGGCCTTATCGAGTCTTGTGGTATGGGCTCTGGGCTGACGTTCGGTAGTCACCAGTGTCCTGTGTTTGAACCCTGCTGCTGCCATTTTTCGTCGCCCATTTGGAGGCTTAGGCTATGATGTTATTATCTTCAGAATCCGAAGGATCATCCCAATCATTTTATAAACATGGGCTCCATAACAAAGGTCACGGTGTGAATCTCCGCCAAAAAAAAAATAAAAAATCGCCATCTAACTCGATATTCTACTGATACGCATTACGCCGCATTACGAAGTGCTGGATAGCAAAGCGTCACGGGCCTGATGTGTCCCGCTGCCCATAGGTTGAGTATCACTGTCGCATGTAGTTGAGGTCATCGAATCCTTAGATTGCCTTTAACTTGTTGTTTAGCTTGCTAGCAATCTTCGTAAAGTGTAGGCACTACTAATAGTTTAAGTTGTCTGTCTCGTGCTCCCCCCCCCCCCCCCCCCCGCCCTCAGACATCACAGGGTAGCGAGCCTTGTTGTGTAGATAAAAAAAAGACAACTCTCTCTCTCACACATACACACACTTCCCATACACATTTACACCAACACACACACACTACATCGTTTCGTAAATCGCCGTTTCCAATAAAACACACGTGACTATCTACGAAACTTCACGATGAGGGCGCTTTGTGTGCGACATTTGTTCGCCACTGTGTAAATATGAGAGGAGGTGGGGGAGGGGCGATGGGGGATAGAGAGTGGGGGAAACAAAAGACCAGAAGGATAATGTCGCGGCGCCCCTTACTGTCACACATGTCGGCGCCCTCTTGGAGTAGCGGCGGCGTCAGTTCAAAACAGCTATAATGGTCTGTCTCATGTTACGGCCCGGGAGAACTGAAAAAAAAAAGGAAACCTCCATTTCTCTCTCTCTCTCTCTCTCTCTCTCTCTCTGTATCTCTCACAAACAAACGCTATCTCAATCACTCTCTGATTCTAGTATTTTATTAATTGGGTAATCTTACAAAAGAGAGAGAGAGAGAGAATAAGAGAGACAGAAAAAGACAGAGAGAGAGAGTATGAGGACACACACACACATAGAGACAGAGAGACCGAGAGAGACAGAAAGATACACAGAGAAAGACAGAGAGAGAGGAGGAGGAGAGAGAGACAGTGCGACAGAGGGTGAGAAAGACAGACAAAAAGGGCGACACTGAAATAAATAAAGAGAGACTGAGAATTTTTAAAAAATCTAAGAGACAGATAGAGAGAAAAAGAGAGACACACAGGCAGAAAGAAATAGAAAGACAGAAATACAGAATGAAAAGAAAGAAAATAGAAAAATAGACACTGAGATTGACTAGACAGAGAAGGAGCAAGAGAGGTAGGAAGGCAACGAGAAAAAAGGCAAGGAAAGATACACAGAGAGAGAAAGACATTGTTTAGAGCACGTCCATCAGAAGATGCTTCAGAAAAATGCTCATCACTGTCTGTAATCCCGTCTGGGGTAGAGACCGCCTCTTGATTCTTTCCAATAGTCCACACGTCTTGGCCTCTGCTTCCGAATCACGTCGACTGCATTTCTGGTCCCTTCCGTGAGCTTCTCTAGTGTTTTTGTAGGCATGCTTCTGAAGGGTGTAGCCTGTGAAGAATGTTTTTCTATCGGCTGCCTTTTTGCCAAAGTTTCACACACGTTGTCTGACCAGCAGATAATATGAATCTTCTTAAGGCAGGTATTGATGCATACCTGGATTTTGTTTTTTACATGGTGATTGCGCTGGTTCTCCAGGTCTCTGCTCCTTAAAGCAGCATTGGCTTAGAAATGGTGTTGAAGAGCCTGATCTTGGTGGTGAAGCTTATTTCCTTAGATCCCCAGTTGTTCTCCAGCTGATGGAAGGTTGCTAGCAAGGTGTTAAAGATTAAGGCACCAAACGACACACCATCACAGTCAAAGGCGAAGGGTTGGAGGAGGTGGGAATCTTCACCTTTCTATGTAGAAGTTTAGTAACGTCCCCCTTTCAGACCTTGCCATCTATATGGCAGATGATGTCAAGGTCATCTGCGTCTGTGTCCCACAACGACCAACTATTACTATCCCACAACTAATGACATGTTTCCATTAGAGCTGGCTGAACTCAGAGGCTCCAAATATCTGGAAATTAAAAAGCCCAGTCTTCACAAGGATTTGAACCAGGGACCCCGCATTTCAGAAGCCAAGCTTGACCACTCAGCCACAGCGCTCCAATTATGTTGAAGGCATACTATAAATAAACAATCCTGTAGAAATACGTACACGCTGTTCATTCATTTTTTTTTTGTTCTGTAATTGACCCTTCACATTATAACGAAGGCCTGCATCACTAGATCAGGTCTTCTTTACGGATAGAGCGGACTACACGGCCCTTTTCAGGTTCCTAGGATAGTGCTTAAGACTACGTACCTGAAGAATTTCACATTGGTTGCTTAAAAAAACTGTCGCAACTTGTGTTGGGTGTATATACATGTAGTTTAAACCAAAATCTAAAAACTTAACAGATCAACTTGTGATTTTGGAAAAGGGGGTGGGGGGCGTTTTTGGACCGAAAAAAAAAAAGGGGGGGGGGTGAGGTAAATATGGCACATGCCTCGTTCCATGTGCTAGGACAAATGTGTACTAATGCTCCTTCTTCTCAAGAGCTATTAGATATTAGAATGTGTTGCCTGATCCAGCCAGGAAAACCAGTGACTTGGCAGAATTTGAGTCATTGGTTAACATGCATGACTAGATGCATGACGCGTAGGACGTAATCATCTTGTTTGTCTTTTGAATTCACATCTGTATTTTATAACATAAGATGATCAGCGTAAAACATACCGGTTATCTTTATCATTGAGACTTGTGAATTAAGACTCCTCACTCACACGCACACACACACTTGCTCATGTACTTTTTGTGTTGTACTAAAAACTATGTTCTTATGACTTTTCAGAACGTGAACACAGAAACGTGTGTATGGACCTGGACCTAGGAGGTAAGAATCAAAGATAAGTAAAAGGAAGAAAAGCGAAAGAAAGGAAAGAGAGGGGGGGGGGGGTCACGGAGATAAACAAAAATAAAAAAGCCCCTTTTGGTGTTGACGTTAGAATAGCGCCAGTCATTAGAGACCTTATCATCCCACGGAGTCCCGCTAAACACAAGGAGGCTCATATCCCCCCCCCCTTCAACCCCTTCCTTTCTGTTTTGACGTACTGTCGATGTCCGAACGTAAAACGTGTTGGGCGATTTGTGGACGGTGCGGTTGATGTCCAGTTAGTTTTGGCAAGTGATCAAAGTGGAAAAAAAAAAACAACTCCCACGATGAGATTAAAAAAAAAAACTTTGATTTTTTTTTTTGGGGGGGGGGGGGGGGGGGGGGAATAGCAGATAGAAAGAACAACAATTTCTGTTACTTTAAAGATTCTGCCAAAACACTCTGAATATATTTATAATGTTCTTAAACATAGCTCTCCACCCCCTCTTGTCTCCATACATACAGGACTATTTATATTTCCCCATTGTTAAAACGTCTCTCATTGCATAGATTTAAATGTATTAATATTTAATACAAATCTTCTAACTCCTATGTTGTTACAGCGTAATCTCACATCTACACGGCATCCTTACCGAGATTACTGGAATCTATACTGAAGTAATTACTTAAGAGACCTAGATCTAACTCATCATCTAACTTCCCTACATTCAAGCGTTGGTGATAGAGCACATTTTCCGATACGCTTGTTACGGGCACGATATGGCCCGCGGGTCGTTGGTTGAGCATCGCAGAGCTAAAGAACTGTTTTAGTTCAATGAGTTCTTTGAAAACACGGAACTGATCTAAGATATTGGCGGCCTAGCTCGATATAGGCATTCACTTAACGATGCATACGTTATAATGGGAAGATCAAAGCGTCAGTTAAATTCTTGCATAACCAAGAGACTACTGCGTCTATGAGTTCGAATCTGCTGTCATCACCTATCGCCATTGGAAGGGGTGGGGGTGAAATGGGGGGGGAGGGGGGGGTATATACATCCAAAGTTTTAAAAATTCGAAGTACATCAAATCAAATAATAACAAAAAAGCAATGTCTTCGATTTCGAAGATTAAAGGATGTTTCACATGGCCAAGCAAATCCTGACGCAACCTACATTTTTTTTCCACATTTACGCAGACAAATTCGTTGTCTGTCAGATGTCTATTTAATCGTGTCTGTAACGTGTGACCCGCAGCATTAGCGGAGAGCTCTGAAACTGTCTCTTTCACTATAATAATTCTAGCGAAGGTAGTCCCTGGCTGTGCGAGAGAATGTACATTAAGTCGTTTTTCACGTAATAATAGTTTCAAAAACAATCATATGGACTACATGAAACCGTTGCGCCAAATGTTACAACATCTCTACGACTCTGTGGATAGATAGTTGCAAGTTTTGAAAAGCTGCATAGCTCCATGAGGACTCCGTGTCTCGGTCCGGAAAGGATTCACTTTTACAGATAGAAGTTTCGAAATCTGAATACCATTTTTTTTGCTTGGTTTAATCCAGAAGAAATACTTTAAATAAATACAACATAGAAAACGATGACTCTAAACAATGTTTCATTATAAAGGTGACCTTCAAACCTACTTAACTCTTTCTCTCCGTAATTATTTACCACATTCTGGTGGAATCAACGCTGGTATCGTCAGTTAGGAGAGAAAGAGTTAACAAAGAATTTTTCTATTCCAAGCATAATTAAATAAACTCGCGTTATTTCGAATATTTGAATATGTTTATGTAGACTAATAAAATAACCCTCTCCTCCCCTACCCCCCCCCCCCCCCCCAAAAAAAAAAAAACCAAACTCGAAATGATTTAGGATATATACGCGTGTACCCAGCGCCACCGGGGGGGGGGGGGGGGGCGTTCTAAGCGTGTTCAGTAACCAGATCCAGGAATTTATAACAAAAACGAGACCCCTCGCGGCGTTCTCGGCTGTGGGATTATCAATCGAACGCCGCCCGCGTGTTTACACTTCGGACCTGTCAGTCAAACAGGTGGGAGGAGTCACCTCGCACCAATGGGTAGAGTTTTAGCACATTCCCGTCTGGCTCCGACCTGTCGCTCACGAGCAATATTGATTTTTGTTGTATCCCATATCGAAGGGGCAGTCACTCTAGTTCTTTTTTCTCATTTGAAAAGCAGAATTAAGTTTTATGTATGTGGTCTAAAGTCTTATTTTAAAAAAACTAACATATTAAGATATAGATAAAAGGTAGAATTTTTCTTATAAAGATTGGTAAGGTTTTAAAAAAAAAAAATGAAAGCAAGAGGGGGAAATGAAAGGGGGGCGCCAACACAGACCGCAGCAGACGTCGAGACAATGTTGACATTTTTGTCAGCCTTGATAAAGAACTCGACAAAGTTCGCAGACATTGAGTCTGGCCCGAGTGCCGAGCCAACCACCACACTCGCTTTGCCTCCCCCCTCCTCTCTGATTGGCTGTGGGGAGAACACTGCTCAACCAATTGGAACGGTGATAAAGTAGGGGGGGGGGCGCGAGGGTTAGGGAGAGGGGAAGGAAGATTTTTTTCCCCTTCCATGTCTGACGCCCGAGTTGCGAGCTTCGCCGGCTGCTTGTCGATTCCTCGGGTCCACAGCCGACGATGGTGGGCTATCGCGCTTGGTGGAGCGGCATTTTAACACCGAGACTATAGCAAGGCAACAGTTTCAACGCAACGTATTGCACGCCTTCAAATTTCAACGTAATATTTACCTAGAGGGTAGTTTTTTAGACGTCTCCGTGAATATTTGTAACATTGTCTGAATTTAACCACCGTGTGGAGTTTTCAAGTAATTTAGTTGATTCCAGGTCTAGAAATTTTGAATCAACATTCTTCTCGGTGTTGTGTGTGGCAGGAGTTAATGTTCAACTTGAAAACGAGATGGTGAATCTATTTTTAAACTGTGCTGACAGAGTCTAGATCTAGACTAGCTTGTCATTTTATTCTGGATTGGAAAAAAATTGAAAAAAAAAAAAATTTCACTTTGATAGGATTACAACTAAAGGATACCATGACATTACTCAAGTCTAATGGTAAGTAGGTCACCATGTATTACTAACGTGTAATTTAATTAATTAGTTCGTGGATTTTTTAAAAAATGTTTGGCCGTGATACATTTTAATTTTAACACAAACCTAGATGCAAAAAAAAATAGGAAATTAACAATTTAATCTACAATAGATTAATTAAAATTTATATTTACAATGGCTAGATTTAGTCCTCTAATTAGATTGCTTTATTTAAAAATAAATATATTCGGTGACATTTCCCGACTTAATTACATTTTTTTCAAGACCCCTCTGTTTACATGTAGATCTATCTTTATCAGGATCTTAGTGATCTAGAACTAGATCTATTTTTATTTCTAAGAAAAAAAATAAAACTCTTATCTAGATGCAGAATTTGGATTTAGACCTATTTAGATATAGATCTTTATAATTCAGTTAGAAATGTTACAATTAAATATTATTAAAACACTAAATAATTAATACGGGGGACATATTATGGCATACATTTTCCTGTAATAACAACCTTATTAAATGGCCAACAGCGCGTCGCAAAATTATATGATCTACTTGTAACTAGACTCTGGATATTAGAATTAATAATAAATTCTTGTTAAATCAACAATAATAGTGGCCGGTTGGGGGGGGGGGGAGCAATAATCGGTCGGGCTTGATTACTAAAACTCTACATGACTATGATAGCAGAAATCTAGATATAGGACTGCATTACAACCGGCTTGAGATTTTGTAGATCTACTTAAAGTCAGGATATGCTAGTAGAAATCCGAATCGCGATAAAGACGGACTATGCTAGTAGAAATCTAGATCTACAAAATTAATCTTAGTGAAATCTAGAGCTATATTAAGAAGTGCTATGCTAGTAGTGGGATTAGATACAAATTTATTTTCAACGGCTCATTTTTTTTTATATAAGCCGGCCCGGCGCTACCATACGCAATGTGAGCAATTAGTGAACCCCCGTGACAACCCACCTCGTCTCGACCGAGTGGTATACTTCAGTTTATCTCATGACACACTAATGACTGGAGAAAAAAAAACTTTCTCCCACCCCTATCCCGACCCTCTGTGTAACTCAAGCTACCATAATTTGACGCGTTGGAAGTACAAACGGGCGCCCGACTATGTACAAACGTCGGCGCCCCCATCCCCAGTAGGGTGAGTAACGGGGGTCCAGTAAGTTTTCTGACACATTTACACACAGGCGTAAGCACAGAGTATCTGGCTTAGTTAACAATACAATAAGTATCCTAGACTCTAGGAGTCTAGATCCTTACTACATCTAGATCTAGTTCGACTGTACTTGGCTCCGGGCTGTTAGGGGAGACGATTACAAAGTTTGTATCAAATTTTTCACGCGATCTACAAATTATTTCTTAACATTTACGTCTTTTCAAACAAATTTTAAAAACCTTTATTAGAACAAAGTTAGATTGTATTCCTTATTGCAAACAAAGATATTTAAATCTTGCACAGCCAGTGGGCAGAATTACACAACTTTTTATGCAAATTTAATACAATATTGGCCTCAAATACAAAGTTAATATAAATTAACAAAAACTGAATGAGTATCTACCGTAAAAAAACAAACTGTAATATGTTAGTTTTCACTTATACCAGTGTATAATGTAAATTTAAAAACGTCGCCTACAATAAGTCGAATTAAAATGCATCATTATTGTAAGTAATTAAATCATTTATAATTATAATATAATAAAGTCTAACTATACATGTTTTCTTGAGAGTTCTCACAATACAAAAAGAAAAGCTAGTTTTACATCATGTATGACTAGATACTAGACACTAGACAGTTTCACCCAATTCACCTAATTAGCAGTGCTTGCACAATACAGTAAAGTACAATAATAACACAGTACTAATTAAATCATTGTTTTGTTGTTTTGAAAATTAAAGAAAATATTTCTAATTTAATACAATATTGCTTCAGACGTTTTTTAAATATTTTATATATATATATATAAAATAATCATGACATTTGTAATTAACTTTGTAATCATAGAAAAAATATGTATACAGACTCTGACATGATTATTAGATATGTAATTTTAAGCAGACTATATAATAATGTATTATTATTATTATCATTATACTAAGAAATATGTTCATTAATTCTTGTCAAATTTTGAGTATTATACCCATGGATAAAAGACAAATGTGAAATTATTTAGATGACGATCAAGAAGGCGTAGACGCTAAACCCAAACCCTAGAGTCCTAGCAATGCGTGTCTCCTCTAAACCCAAACCCTAGAGTCCTAGCAATGCGTGTCTCCTCTAAACCCAAACCCTAGAGGCCTAGCAATGCGTGTCTCCTCTAAACCAGATGCCGAATTAGCCGTTTCTTCAAAAAAGAATGATTACGCCCTACGCGTATCCATAGTTCAATCTAGTATGCATGTTAATCAATGACTTAAACTCTACCAAATCTTTAGTTTTCCTGGCTGACTCAGGCATTCCATGCTCTAATAGCATTAGAGAAGGAGAATTTGGACACATTAGTCCTATCAGGTGCAACAAAGAAAGTGCCTTTATCTTGGTGAAAGTGTCAGTTAATTAGATCTAGACTTGCTGGCTAAACAGTGGAACAAACTAATTTTTGTATCAATTAAAAAAAATAATTTATGTAATTCAGATTAATTAAGATTAACTAGCCGTATTTTGTAGTGTAAAAATGTTATTGATTTTCATAAATACCTTACATTTTGGTTATACACCTATAACAGTAAAATAAAAGTATTTTATATCTTAAAATATCCTAAAATGTATGCAAGCAGGAATAATATAATATAATATATAACCATGTATTATAGGAATAATTTTTTTGTGCTTATATTGATAATTAACTTATCTTATTTTTAGAGTTTTATAATATAAGAAATATTTTTTTTTTTTTTAATCCATTTGAAATGGAATTAGTTATACTGATTGACTGGCTGATCTATAACTTTTGCAGAACAAACGTTTTTTTTTCCCATTCCTTTTCAAACGAAAGAAAAATAATAATGACATATATGTATTTTTTTAATTATTTTTTTTTTTGGGCGTTGGCCTAATCATTTTCCTCTCATGTAAAAGTTTGACTCAGTTATTCCGTGACGGATCTCTAGGTATAGAGGTTGAATGTATGTACTCATCAACTGGTATACATCTTTCCCTCCTGGCTCTCATCTTCTTGCTGTAGAGTTTGAGTATTCCCCCCCCCCCCCTCACCAACACAAATTTCCAACTTGACTATTTTGACGAAAAAAAAAATTAAAAGTTAAATCAAGTAGATCTATAACAAAGCCTGGCTCTTCTTAAGTCCGGCTCGCGTTTAAAGTGGACGACGTCCAGAGATTGGTGTAACTGGACTATGTACGACATGACCGTAGGCCACCAGGAGCGGCGAATTAAAACAGTGTGGTAAACTTTTGTAACTAAATTGTAACCCAACAAAATATGCAGATGGTCACAGACCTAATACACCTCCTCCTGTGTCTACAGGGTTTATTCTATTAAGCCCAATTGAGAACCATGCATCCAATTAAACGAATTGATTTAGCGGGTAGAGAAGAATTTGTTTCTATATATTTATGACTGGACTATACAGAAATATTATAATTCTACTCATTACCGAAATGTTTTATCGCTACTAACAGGCGTCTATTTATTTAATGGAAATAAGAGCGTGATATAACCTTGCTGATTCTTGATGTTTACAATATATGATTATGACTAAAAAAAAACAACTCCGCATTTATGCTAATTAGTTATTATCATTATTATTTTGGCTAAATACTAGAAATATAATACCGTAAATATTATTTTGACGGTATCTGCACTAGAATGAATGGCTGCTTGGCCCTGCGGTAAGCGCGCTGGACTGTCGTTCAGTTGTCTTGATGGTCCAGGGTTTATATCCTGACCGCTGCCATCCTCCGTCGTCCTGTCCTGCGGGAGGTTTGGCATAAGAAGTAGATTATCTTCAACTCTGAAGGAACATCCAAAACATATAACTAATGATAATTTTTTTGTTTTTTTCTTGACCTCTAAAAATACAATCTATTTTATTTTTCGAAAGCTTTTAGAGTTTATACACACACACACATATATATATATATATATATATATATATATTGGGAGGGGGGGGGGGTCAGAGCTTATGTACCATAAATGTATATATAAGTCAACCTTGGGGATAATAAAGGAACTAATGACGTTGCGCTAGATGTTTCTAGATTGCTCCACATTAATGATTATAAATATTTCGAAATTTCACTTTTTTTTTTTTTTCCAATATGTTTTTATTTGTAAGTTCTCATAATTCACAAGTATTAAATCATAAACAATTGAAAATTGATTAACCTAAAAATACAACAATAGTAACAGAAACATTATTTAATATCAAAGACATACTACCTAACCATCCTAGCCATTGAATCCATAAAAGACAGAACAATGATACAAGTATCCTCTACCCCAGAACAATCAACACAATATCAAATATCAATGACCCCCATTTCTGGAAAACTACCTGAGCATTGTACAAGTATATGAAAATCAAACTAGATAATTCTCTACCCTAAAATCCATTATTTTTCTAAATGTCAATTCTAATTGATTAGGATGAAAAACCTTTTTATTATGTAGAGCTTTGAGCCAGCTAGCCCAAACAAGGTTCCTGTATTCGGAAACAATAATTAAGTTAAAGTTATGTATCATTTTATTTTTCAGTTTTGGCAGCTTGTTTAATACAATTGACAAGTTAACATTTACATAGCTGCCACAGTTTGCTTCTAATAAGTCCCTTACTGTACTTCTAACTTGAAGGAATAATGGACATCCTAAATACATATGTTTCTCATTGTCAGCATTTTCAAGATGGCATAATATACATGCACGGTCATTTGCTCTTCTTCTAACCATAGGGGTCATCCCAAAGATAAGTCTATAACTTATCTCTCTAGCTTTTGGTGGGATATGTTTGCTGTGTAGGTTTACGAATGTGTCCTTGAATTCTGTCACCCCAAGAACTCTCCCCACTTAATCCTATTCACTAGACATTCATGTAAAATATGAAATATTTTTAACTTTAATTATCTTTAAACTACTAATAATAAAAAATTGTACCCTCTTTACAATTTAACTTTCAGTCAATCTATTCAAAACAGGTCTGCAATTATTGCATTAGATTTTCTGTATTTTCGCAGTATCAAGGGACGATATATTGACTAAGTGTAAAAAAAATTAAAGGTAATAGCTTACAATACAAATCTCCTCAGCGAATATGAAATTTCTTCATGTTTTGCACAAAAACTCTAATTTAATTGACTTCAAACTGACTATCTGCTGATTTTTGTTTGTTTTGTTTTGTTTAGCTCTCAATAAAACTCCGCAAGTTGTGAATAATTTTTTTTTTGTTATAAAGCCCAGATTTCTTTCTAAAACAAAAACGTTTAAATATACTTATACAATTAATTTTAAACTAGATCACTTAGGCTTGGTTATTCGCTTAGTGTTAATCAAATTTGGAGCTCGCTTTCCATTAAGAAATTTCAAATGCAAGAATGGTTTGGTTGGTTTATCTTTCAAACTCTTATTACATCAAGGCATGTTCGTATCTTCTTATATTGCTTACATTATTGTTTGTTTAGAGTGCTTCATAAATTAAATTATTATCATTCATATTATTAATAATTATTAATATTAATTACTTAATAGTAAAAATACAAGTAGATCTATACAATTACTAAACACATGATATCTGTTTATTTCAGGCGTCAGAAAGCTTCGCTGACTGGTGATGCATTGCCATTCACGTCCAACGAACGGTTAACATGTCCTCAGACCGACCAACACAAACACAGCAGCAACAACCACAGCAGCAACAGCAGCCACAGACCCAGCAACAGCATTCTAAGCCCCGCGAAGACTCACGGTTCATCATTTCCCCTTACGACGACCAAAAACTCCGGATGGCGGCTGCGGCGTCGTACCCTTACTTTCTCCCGGCCTCAGCGGCCCCACACTTGGCGGACTACCCGAACGGACACGCCCTGGTCACTCCGCCTCACCCGTCTTTCTTCTCCGCCCTGCACATGAACCCTCACGCCATGTCAGCGGCGCTCCTGAAAGGCCTGGGGCGCAACCTGCCCATTCTGGCCACAGACTTCATGTCTCACCCCGGCGACATGTACGCCGCTGCCCTCAGGGGCGTAGGACTAGGGGTAGGGTCCACCGAGGTCCAGGACCCAGATGTGAAAGACGATCCTAAGGCGGAGCTGGAAGGTTTAGACTTATGGAAGAAGTTTCACAGCATTGGGACTGAAATGGTTATAACAAAATCCGGAAGGTAAGCAGAACTTGATTAGTTATTTCTGTTATAATACACCCCCCCCCCTTTTTTTTTTTACACACACACATTTCATCCCCCCCCCCCCCCCACACACACAAAAGCACTAATCACAATTCAATCGTCCACCTTTATCAGCTAATAAAATAAGTGCAATTACCACGTCTTCTTATCAGAAGTCAAAATCACGTGCTCTAGATGCCAAGAAAGTTGATAGATCTGGGATTTCGACAAGAAGAAACATTTTTATATAACAATTTAATTATTATTTAAAACGTTTACAAAATATTCGCGCACATTTTCAGACAAATCCATTAACGAGGTCATGAATTTTAAAAATAAACTTAACAAACAATATCAATGACGCTAAATGGAAACTTAAATTTTGCCAACTAAATAAAAAAAAGAATTGAGCATTACTTTTCACAATATCGCAAGACATGTCAGTTGACCTTCTCTATTACGGCTTGTTAGTTTTCCATTTCTTTTTAAGTTTTTTGTATATTGAAATAATTTTGTGCTACAAACGGAACAGCTTAGAAAATGTGTTTCTGCAGTGCCGAAATATTTGCACAAAAGTTATCATATGCATTGAAAAAGAAAGAAAAAATCGTAGCTTATTCCCTCTCACTCTGTACACCTGATACACCAACAAAAATAAAAGTAGGCTATTTATAGTTTTTTCGCCATAAATGAAAATCTTTTTAGTTGTTGATGGCTACAGTCTGTTTTAGTCCACACGTTAGTAGCGCTCTGTTTTAGTGTCTGTGTGTTGAAATATCGGGTAGTTCTCTGTGTTACATTTAGGCGATTTCACACTAAGACGTATCACCTCCACCTGAATCTCTAAATAAAAAATTCCTAAAACTTCTCCACCCGAAATTCTTGTTCCTCCCACCCTCTACAGTTAGGTAGCCTGTGGTTTTTTGCTACCCAACCACAATTTAAAAAAAATGTGTTTAATATTAAATAAAAAAAGGGAGACCTATCCCTGGATTGGCCTAGTGAACTTATGTAACCTGGTGTTCAATCGCTTTCATAAAAATTAATATCTTAGAAATACCTTCTAATGTGATTCCAGTGCTAGGAGAAATGACATCAAGTGGGGCCAAATGTTTAAAAAGCAAGATATCTTTAACTTTAGAAAAATTATTCTCGAAAATAAATGTTTGGAAATTTTAAAATAAAAAAATATGATTTGATTTTTTTAAAGAGATATTTTAAAGTTATCACGTTATAATCCTCGCAATTTGTGTGATGTTGCGATTGGCTTTGGAACTGAAGGGTTCAAGATCAAATTCCAGTGAAATCGGGTTTTAAAAAAATTCGAGATGTTTTAGAGTACCTTACATAGGTTGAGGGTAGTGAAGGCAAGTGGTCGTTGTGCTGCCACATGACAACCGTCGGCTTTACAACTCCTGCTTCCAGCAAGGTATGAGAGAGAAAGAAAAAAAGACTCATCCTGGACAAAAAGATTTAGTAGTTAGGTTCTACGTAATTAAATACTAAATTCCGTGAAACTACTTTGAATCACACTCTCAAATACATACCAACAGTTTGAACAAACGCGAAACAACACAAAAAAATAAATAAATAGCTTTACAATCATGACACAAACAGAAGCACGTTCAAACAGCCAACACATACAAACACGTTTTACAAACACAGCAAACGTGGATCTACACGGTTTATAGCCTAGAACTCTAGCCGTACAGCTTATAATATTAGATTTTTTAAATCAAAATACAAACCCGAATACTACAATGTTGAATATATATTTACTTCATAATGCACACACAAAGTCCCCCCCCCCCCATACCCCACTCAAAATTTACTTTAAACCCGTCACTCATTACTATTGCTAGCGGTGTGTGTGTGTGTGGAGATTCTGATGGTGTGAGTTCCGGGACGAGATGATTAGGATGCTCACGCTTGAGTACCTTTTCTTAGTATTTACACTTTAGTAAACATGCATATCTTGCATTACTGGCTTTGTTTGTGTATGTTGGTGTGTACATGTGTGTGTGTGTCTACTAACGCTTGACTGTTACTAAAGTTGGTGTTTTAAGGACGACAACAATTAGGGCGTCGTTCACGTTGGGCGCTTTCATTGCTCTTCGTCGAATGCTGGCGGTTCAACGGGGGGTGCGATTGGGGGGGGGGGGTGCCACGACTGTGATTGAAACTCGCCATCAAATGATACACTCACTCGATGCCATTTTCCCACTACTATACATTATACTGCCACAGTCCACCTATCTTGGTAAAAGCATGGCTCGTTTTAGTGCCCTCCCCTCGCCGCTCGTTAAGTCTGGGTATATTAAAATACAAAAAAATACACACACACATACACACACGCAACTCTCGGAACTCGCCATCTAATTTGAAACATGTCTGCCTTCACAAACGCGCGTCTATGCTTTCCAAAGACCTTTCCGGTCGCACTAAGCGTGTAAAGATTGACTTAGGCGAGAGATATGTTAGAACCGATTGTTGAATGTCATTTCGATGCAACTTTAAATTGCAGACACCGACAGACTTATGACAAATTTTCTTACAAATATTCTTTACTTCACTTCATTTAAGATGTATCATTGTTTCGAATTTTCCCATAATTCCCATTCGTATTCTATAGAGCTCCAAATCTTCCCAAAATGTCCATTCTTATTCTATATAGGTCCTTGCTCCTTAGCTTCCCAAAATGCCATTTCTTGTTCTGCGTCTTCTCATACGCTAAATCGTGTTCTATAACTTCAAGAATATTACGAATTACCGTATCACTGAATCATTTACCTTGAAATAATTAAACGACTAATTAGAAATAAAAGACGTATGCCAATCAACATAAGTTAGCTGATAATGAGAATAAAGCTCGTAACCTTTTGGTAATATAATTATACTTAGTATAATTACTTTTTTTGCATGGCATCAAGTTACTTCATTAAACATACAATTGACACAATAGAACACCCGAACACCTAATTACTCACAAATGCAACGTATTAGAAAATCATTATTAAAAAAAAAACGAGAATCAAATTTCGACGCCTTTTCTTTTTTTTTTGTGAAATCTCGTATTTGTTAATTGTAATCTAGCTGTTATTTGTAGATTCTCTCGATATTTCCACGGCCATTTCTCCCCTCGGAAATGTGTCTAGTGTTTCTTGGGCATTAGCACGAAACCCGCTGAATAATTCATTGTCTTCATTTTTCACTTTGTTTCAGCTTTCCTACCATTTTCTTTCTCTCTCTCTCTCTCTGTCTCTCTTTCTTTCTCTCTAACTCGTTCTGGTGCATTTCTATCTTGATTAATTTCTATTGAACGTAGTTGGTGGTTTTGTTGTATGCACTTATCAGTTGTGGTGGCGCTGAGAGGTAAAGCGCTTGGCTTCCGAACAGGGGGATCCCGGGTTCGAATCTCGGTGAAGACTTGGATTTTTAATTTCGGCATTTAGTGAGCGCCTCTAAGTCCACCCAGCTATGTCGGGTACCTGGCATTAGTTTGAGAAAAGTAAAGGCGGTTGGTCGTTGTGCTGGCCACATGACACCCTCGTTAACTATGGACATCAGCAACAGACATAAATGTATGATATACAAAAAATATTTTTACACGTTTAGTGTTTTAGTAGTGGGTCATTACTAAGTGGCCATCTACAGCAATAGCCGTTCATAGCATTGTTGACAAAGCCAAACACAATCTAACCGCCCAAACACGCGGCCATTTTGTTTTCTTTCCCAGAGCGAGGCTTTGTACGTTCATAATTTTTCAAAATCAGAACGAGGCTATTGGTGTAAATAACAAGATTGGGAATATGCCTTGGATATATCGATATAAAAATATCTTTACAGTTTGCCGAATTTCTAGAGCACGATACTCGAGTCGCTTCCCTGGTTTTAATTTCCACTCCATAACAGGCTTTGTGTGTTTGTCAAAGAATAGAAGCCTTACAAATTTCATTTCTTTTTAGCCCTTTTCTACATAACAGTGACAGTGTGTATGTTCGTAACCGTATCGGAGCATGCTAATGAACAAAAGATTAAATCTTTTATTTTAGCTTTCTTTTTAAAACAAAAAAATGTTTTTATTTTGGCTTTAGGCTATAGAGCTAGTCAGTGCACATAAGGAATACATAGACCTGGGCCAACACTTGCATCGATATAGCTTTAAACAGATTTCTGGATAGAAATGAGAGGGGGGGGGGGGGCTGCGTGTCAATGACAGCGTATCTGATGTCATTACACGAAAAGGGGAGGGGGGCTGTTGAATGCTATTAAAGGCATTTAATCCCCCTGGCGTCCGCAGGCGGTTCAAAGCTAATTCGATGGACGCATTGCATTTATTGTACAAGGGAAGATGAGTGTCGGCATTGGATGGTGCTGGGATCATGCTAGAGAGACGGCAAAGATAAAAAAAAAAGATTCATTTGTCAATGTGTGTATGTGTGTGGGGGGGGTCAATAAGAATCAACAGTGCCTAATATTTGTTTAGTATTGCATAAAAAACAGCTTTAGCCATTGGTAGAGGGGCATGGTCTGATTGTAAAATCATGAGCTTGAAATAAAATATTCAAATCCAATTCGAATCGAAATTTTATTCTAGCACCAGTGATCTACATGTCATTTAAACATTGGAGATTTCTTATGCAATGTCAAGGATGCTAAATTGAACTTCGGTGTTGCCAATGCTACAGCATCTCATCACGCGACATATTCTATCCTTGTTATTCCCCCTAGTAAGTGGCCCATTTGTTTTATAGTCAGTTTTTAGTTTCAAGATTCCTCTATGTTGAAAGTATTTGTACTACAAAAGGAAGAGCTCAGTATTTTTACTTCTGCAGAACTAATAAAAAATAATGATGAATTACCTTTTGAAAAAATCGCATATCAACATTCTGTACAGGGGATACACCCAAAAAAAAACGTAAAGTTTCCCTTTCAGATCATGTGATCTATAAGGCAGACGGTGTAGAAGTTATCTGTTTCTGTGGCCCACTGTTAATGATGTTGTCACGTGGCCAGCACATCCACCAACCGCCTTTACTTTCCCCCTACTAATGTCAGGTATCCATTAGAGCTGGGTGGACCCAGAGGCGCCTTAAAGATGACGATATTAAAAATCCAAGTCTTGATCGGAATCGAACCCATGAGCCCAGGTTCGTAAACCAAGATCTTTATCACTCAGCTAACGCACTTCTTACGCCAAAAAGCTGTAGCTGTAAATCTGTAGTAATGGTAAGAAAACACAGGGAAAAAAACAACCAACTATTGAAGTTAAAAGCTTAATACTTAGGAAACAAATCGTATGTACCATTTATTCTTTATCACAAATCACATCAGGGTCTAATGACATTAATAATAAATAGAACGTGCCTCTGCCACCATGATCATCATTATTTTTTCTCCAGTAAATATAAAGTACATACTACCTTAAAGTAGCTGTCAGTAAGTGTAATTACAAACGGTAGCATGAGCTGCCTTCTCCAAGGATATGCCATATATCCCAGTGAGGAAAGTAGTTAATGTACTCAATAAAGTCATAAAACATTGGAACAAAGATTCGGAGAATCCATACAGGTATCTAAGTCTAAAACATGTCATTTAAAACAAAACATTTAACGTAGCATCTAATATTTTTTAAAAAAATCTAATGTCTGAAGCATCAAATGTCCTTAAAAGTGGACTCCGCAAGATTAAAAATACATTTTAAAAAAAAAATTTAGAAATATACATGCAAATTTTTTTACAAGAAAAATTAAATATAATGAGTCATTGCTGTATCGTTAAAATGGCAAAGAGTAGCGGCCCACTCTAAAGTGGTTTAATGCTTCCACAACAAAATTATGCCCAGGCTCTCTAGTTTCTTAAATCCGGCTATGGTGGTTATCAACATGCAATATCTTATATTCAATCTAAAATTTATTTCATGAATTTACCGAAATTGATTGGTAATTTATTGTTTTGGCTCTACCCTACAACGCTTTACATGTCTCTGCTTCTTTCTCTCTCTCTCACACACACAGACACACACACACGCTGTCTCCTTTTACCCTCTCTCTCTCTGGCACACACACACATAACCTCCCGATGAGGAGAGGGAAGGCTGTTCTTGTCCTCTGGGACTCAATCTTTGTTTTACGAAACCATTTGTGATAAAATATGCCCTCGGTAACTCTAGGCGGCCATTTTGTCCCCCCTGCACGCACGTGCTCAAACACACACACACACACACAGAGATACACACTTGCTCACACCTGTACATGTCCATTCGACCGGTCGGCCTGAGCAAGCGCGTCACCTAGAGCCTTTTCGATGGCGGAGCTGAACAGGCGCCGTGAAGACTAGTTCCACCTTGGAGAGGTCTGTACATTCAGCTTGGGTATCGATCTTTCTGCAAAAAGCCGATCTCTCTCTCTCCCCCTCTCTCTCTCTCTCTCTGTCTCTCCCCCTCTCCCCACTTCTCTCATACATCCTTCCATGCACCTAATACCCACTAGATTCAAGACAGAAAAGAATATCTGATTTTCTGATGACCAATGAGAAATGTCCTTTTTTTCCCCATTGCAATACTTTTTACGTTGGTGATTTTTTTTTACGGAGTTCCTTACCTTGTTACTCCATCGCTCCCCCACTATCTCGTGAACTTAACAGAGCGTATAATTTATCGAGCTTTTAAAAAGTGAATAATAATTTTTAAAAATATCCACTAATAAGTCAATATGCTAATAAATCGGGTCGCTCCTCTCTGAATCTGTATGTGTTACAGACATCATGGGAAGCTATCTATCTATCCTAACTATATATCTATATCTGTATCTATGTCTACATCTATATCTATACCTATATCTATCTTGTCTGCAATGATATCGTGTGTGTGTTTGTGTGTCCGTCACTCCAAACAAAAAAATGTTTACCCGTTGTCTTAGGTCCCTCCATCCACACACACACACGCCCGTTAACGCTCTCAATAACTGCAATACAAATTAATGATAATTAATTTTAGCCCTCGCTGATACTCAAACCCACACTGCGTGCGATCGATGACTTTCCATGCACATGGTTCTAAAATTAGCCCTAGCAATAAAGACGTCAAACAGCTAACTTGTTTCTATTCAAAAAAAAAATTGTTCCGTTAATTTATCAATTTTTTTTTTAAATTCTGAAACTATCAATTTAATGATGTTAACATTTTAATTACCCGTAATTTGTTTTCTTTTCATATTACTTGTATTAAATAAAGCCTACGTTTGTTTTTTTTGTTTTGTTTTGTAGTCTTGGTTTTTTTTTTTGGTCGATACCTAATGGCCGGGGTCTTCCACCAGCAGTTATAATGAAACGGCGGTACGTGTTTTTTCGACGCGACCTTCTGTACTCCGAGCCTAAGCGCGAGGGGCGCTAGGCGACAGGGGCTTCGCCCGTCAAACGAATGATTACTTCCCCCCCCCCCCCTTTTTCCCACAATAGCATACATTAAGATGTATTTACCGGCACCCTTGTATTTTCTCCCCAAAGCAGCGCCCCACGCCACAGAAGGAGGAAAGTCTTCGAGCGTTATTTACCAGAATAAAAAGATGAGATGGGCGTGGCAGTCAGTGGCGTATCGATTGGTCCCCACCGCGGATCCGTCAAGGCGGCTAGAGACAAAGGGGGCCCGCTAGTTAGTTATCACTTGATAATGACTGTATTTACAGCTGCTTATGTCTAAAATTATACCGTATTCTTCTCCGAGAGGGGAGATTCGGCTTTCGGTTTCCCATAATGTGTGCACTTTTGTTAGGCCCACCAACAAAGAGAGATAACCAATAGAATACACATGCACAAACAGAATGGAAAAATAAAAATATGTAACTCACTCACGCACCTAAATATAGGCATATACACACAGTCAAAAAACACACACTCGTCCTAGATGTCATATTGTCAAGGCAAAAGTCCAGGTTCTAATTTCCATTTCGATTATAAATCGCCCCCCCACCCCACCTCTTCCTTTATGACATCACAGAAACAGTGTAGATATATATTTACACAATACGGCTATGTCTTTGTTTGGAGAGACTAGAAAATTTGAGTCCTCAGCGCTGAATACTGAACTTTTAAAAATACAACTACTATTTAAAAAAAAAGAAAGTTTATATCTGGAGTGTGGAAGAACTCCACATTTACAGCCATGCGTATCAATACTGTAAGATTTATTCCCCCTTGTCAATACAACACAAAAGCAATTAATTGCCACAATTTAATTAATTAGCTTATTTTTTTTTTTTCACAATTAATAAATGCATAGTACACCAAAGAGCTAGTTATTTATAGTTTTCCCGCCATAGAAGAAATCTTAAATTAAACGAAACTTTTCTACTAGTGTCGGTCTTAGTTTAATTCATCCACTTCCACAGAGGACTATATACATTTCAAACCTATGTCGATGACCGCATCCCCACCTAAAAGAACCAATCCTCTATAAAAGTGTTTCCTTTACGAAACACTTCGCACATTCTGAGTATTTAACGGAACACTTTGCTTATTTTATTTTTTTTTAGAGAGATTAACTCAGGCCGGGCGTACTAATTAATTATTGCATTAGTTGTTGGAACACTTATTCAGGCCTCACGGAACATCAGGGTTCCACGGAACACAGTTTAACGCTCTACATTATGCACTGTGGTGAAAATTTCAAAGGGCCGGATAGCACCGCATCACAGGCCCTGGATATGCCCCACGGGCCGTAGTTTTAGGATCACTGTACAAGGATTACAAGATTTTCACTAAATGGTTGTGCATATGTGTCTCAGTTATGACTTTTCCTCATGTATAGATTCAATTGTCTCGAACTTTTTACTTATTACCTTTGATGACCGTGACAATGCTCAGGCTGAAATGGGGGAGGCGGGGGGGGGGGGCCGCTCCAGGTAATCAGTTCAGGCTCGATAAAAACAACAAAACTCTTCCTGTCTCTGTCTTCCTTTATTTATATTATCAACGCGTTTCGACTTGTGCCAATCAATATAAAAGTTATTACAGTTACATAAAAATATTATAACCATAACTTTTCCTTAGACTCTGGTTCTAAATGAACTATTCAATTTTGTGTCCAGGAATTCTTCCTCGTCTTTATGAATGCAATACAAGAAAAAAGCAGTGAAATAAAAAAAAAAAACAGTAATGAACACCGATTATCACCTCCCCCATCTATTTTTTTTTCCTGGATGATATCACAGACAAGGTGTAGATATATATTTACACACCTAGAGAGTAGGGGTGCACAGGATAGTAATTTATGATATTCGACCGGTTCCGGATATTGCCGAATAGTAAAATGTGATATTCGGTCTTGTAAATAGCTTGTGTTGGTGAACGTTTTGCAAAACTGTTAAATAACTTACCTATAGTGGTATTAGTTTTTTGTTTCCTTTTATATACCTTATTTGTAGAGAGCCATAGCACTGGAAAAAAACACAATACCCATATTATAATTTTTATTACTAGTGATCCGTATGCAAGCTGGCAATCCAGTTGATATTGGCAACAGTTTTAAAATGGGATAGAGCGGGAAAGGGGGGTGGGGTAGAGCTTTCATAGACACAGCATATTCCTCAAATCACATCCTTGAACCAATTTCAACCTTTTAGACCTTACTGTCCGGTAGTGACCACTCAGCCAACAGCAAAGAAAGCTTTTAATAAATGCTGCGCCTAGGATAGACATAACAAAAGGGTAGATGTGCTTTTACAATTTGTGTGGGTGTGTGTGTGTCGGGGTTGTATGGGGGAGGGAGAGGGCGCTAGGAGATGCGATGTGAGCTAATTCTGTATGTGTATGACGACGTGTGAGTCTGGAGACAAGAGCACGAAGCCACACCCACTTCCAACTGCCTCTTGCACGAGCACAGGATCACGTGATTAGGGCTCGTGCACTGGGAGAGCAGATCGATGACCTGCCGTCTCATACAGTGTGGTTCTGTTTTTTTTTTTTTTTTTCATATTTATGCATTTGCTTATCCACCTTTTTTTCTACCTCCTAATATATTAGAATATGTTACTGATATCAAATAACAGATGCAGTGCCATGAGAAAGACAGATGAGGGGTGGAGTAGGAGGAGTTCACTGTTCGAGAATGAACGATGACCCAATACGAACTTTTGGATAAGACCCCCCCCCCCCACCTCCCTTGCCGTCCGCTCGGCTTAATTAAGCAGTGCTTTAAAACAGTCAGTTGTTGTAACCCATTCGCAATTCAGCTGTCACATTTATCTCAGTAACATCAATACGAGCATACATTATAAGTATGTTTTATGTTTCTATTGCGACGGGTGTACTCAACAGCGAATATCTAATGAAACTGACCTCTTGCCGCATCTGAAGTCTAGAAGGTCCGGACATCGAGTTCTCCGGTTTTGGCCTCGGGCCGAAATTTGTGGAGTTACCTTTCTGTAGCAATATAGATAGTAAGAAGACTATTAGCTTAGCTTTAAAAAATGTATCTATGTAATTGTGTTTTGCGTTAAAGTGTGTTTAAAAAAAAAGATAGGCATTAATCACGCTTCCGCCATGTTGGTGTGCAAGCGAGGCGTGATGTGTACCTTTACATTATTGCGCACGAAACAAAACAGGAGACCTAGGTCTAGCTCATTGTGAAACGTATCCTATTCTGTACCCCTCTCTCCCTCTCTCTCTCTCTCTCTCTCCGTGCCAGATGTTTACATAATTCGAGCCGAGTGAGCAACATAATGGCGTCAATTTCTCCACGTTTAGAGAAACAGAATTTTTTTTTTAAAATGCACACTTTAGTCGCCAAAAATTACAAATGCTACCCCTCCCCAAACCTGAAGACTTTCGAGGGGTGGGTGGAGGAGAGAAGAGGTGTAAAACTCGAGGAGCAAAATGATGTCTTGTTGCATGATGAGAAAAGTAGAAACAAAAAAAATAATAAAAAAGGGGGGGGGGAGAGCTATGGCGTCGGCAGACGAGAACGTCTAAGCAGAGCAGAGTGACTTCCCCTTGCAAGATCCGGCCTACACTTACCTTCTCTCTTAAATGTTGAGCCTCGCGCCGAGTTTTTTAACCTGACAGTCGAGCCGTAATTTCTCCCGTTTTGTGTCTATGTATATACAAGAATGGGGCTGGGGGGGGGGGGGGGTTTAAGGGGGTTTTAGAAGAGGAGTGGGGGGGTTGACCGTTATGGCCTCCTCGAGACGTAGCAATGTGTGTGGCCAGGCGCCATGCTCAGATAGCGAGTCTCGTTCTGTGACAAGACGGCAAAGAAACACACACACACACACATGAAAGTATATGCGTCCGGCGGCGTCGCCGTCATGTGGGCCTCCCCCGCGCATCTGGTTTCTTTCCTATGTAAACTTACTGTCTGATAAATATTTAAAAAAGAAAAAAAAAAAGATTTAAAAAAAAAATATAACTATTACTCAACAGGTCAAACTAACAAAAAAACAGAAATTTGGTTTGCCAATGTACTTGATAAATAAATTTTAGCTTTAAATAGATCCGTTTTATGCCTATAGCATGCACAAAGCGCTATAGTCCAATCTCATTTGTGGACCAGTGAGGGTAGGGGTATCTTGGAGAAGGTCTTCTGTGCTTGCCTTTAGGCGCTCAGTAAACACAACTCTGTTCGAGTCGGGTGTCGAACCTCGAGCCCCTTCATAGGTAGCCAAGCCAAGTTCAAGAGTACTTAGCCTCTCAACCACGATGCTACTATTCTACATAAATCTGGCGAATTGTCTCTGAGAAGATAGTTAGAACCTACTTCACAATTAGTGATAGAGTGTAGATACCGCGCATTCGGTGTCCTCATTGTCATCGTTGAGATTGTAAGTATTATTATAACTTAGAGTAGACTAAGCATAGTATATATCATGACTGTCACTGACCAGAGGACCTTATGTTTTCTTCCGTACTTTGTGAAGATCATGTGTTTTCTTCTATTCTTTGTAAATATCATATGTTTTCTTCTGTTCTTCCTGAAGATCATATGTTTTCTTCTGTTCTTCCTGAAGATATCTTTTCTCATGACCTTCATGAAGAACATACGATTTGTTATCCCAGACATGTAGACAGACATTATCACGAGATCTACTCATCACTCTCTATTATTACTTTGTCAATTATTGCTCACCCGGTTAGCTCCCCCCTCCCACCAGCCACCCCCCCCCCCTTTTTTTTTTCCAAGGGGTTGTCCACACCTTTAATCCTATCGCACTCACACTTACCACTCTGCACTCACCTAGCCGCAACGTCAACATCGATCCTCACTCGAAAAGCCACTCACCAATTTGTATGTGTATCATCCTCCGGCCTCCACCCTTGACACGAGGGAGAAAAACTCAAAACAAAACAAAAACTACACGGCTATCATCGACCCCCGTGTTTGCAGTTTTTCAAACACGCGTCTACATTGAGATCTAGACCCAAACGTCAGTTGAAAAAAAAATCTTTTTTTTTTACGTGTGAGATATGCAACGGTAAAATAGATCAAAACGCGAGCAGGTTTTCGAGGGTCGAGCTCAGCCTGAAGGTCTTAAGGTGGGGAAGAGAAGATAACTCGCAGTGTTCTCCGCGGCTTTAACTAGATAAAGCCTGAAAATGTTCGTGTTTGATTGACGATGTCGAAAACTTTAACCAGCAGGCCTGACGTACCAGGCAAGCACCGACATAGAGATAGTGTGTGTGTGTGTGGGGGGGGGGGGGTTCAAAGTTTCAGAAATAAAATGTCTTCCGCCTTGCACTTAGATAAATACAAACTTAACTTATTTTAAATCGGAGTCAAGAAAATGTGCTTAAAACAAGAGTGAAATAAAGCGCCAAAAAAAAAAAAAAATACGCAGAAAAAAAACGTAAATGAAAAAATAATGTTAACAATTTTCATAAAATAAAAAAAAATTGCAATGTGTAAAAACAACATAACAAACCCAGAATTTGAAGGATTAATTTTTTTTTTACTTTATACATCTAAATCCCCATTCCCAGACGCCCAGCCAAACATTATAAAAATGGCGACCTGCTGTCTTGTTAATGTTTGACGATATATCCCAAAAGTACCAGTAGACACTTTACCTAGATCTTAAAGTGAACCTATGCAGCTTCGTGGATTCTTTTACACCTAGAGTCCTAGACTATACATGATTGGATTATTTATAAGACTCTTGTAAGGGGCATAACTTTGCAACAAGTGAAAAACTGTTAAAATCTAGACAGACACACCAACATAATCAACAATAAGGCATTGAATTAAATTATTAATGCATCTGTGTCATTCTTCCCCACTTATAAAGATACAACCCATGACAATTTTTAACAAAATAAAAATAAATATTAAATTAAATTAACGAAACACCAACGACTCGTTTCGTTGTGTGTCCCGGAAGTCGTCAATGATGACACAATTTATTTTCACCCATACAGACTCATGTTTATGTTGTGTATGTACCTAGACAAGCTTGAGGAGAAGTCTGAGGGTTGCGTGGGATGGGAAGCCCGTAGGCGTGAACGATGTGATATCCAACATTAAGATCTATCTCTCCGCGTGTTCCGGTCGGTATCTTTGACAGCTAGCCAGCCCGCACGGCTCCCGAGAGGTCCCGTTGAACGTTTGTAACACCATCAACAATTACAGTGTGGTGGGGGGGGGGGGGGGATGTCGATGAAGAAGAAAAAAATAAAACGTGTTTGAATATTAGAGACATATCTCTCTGTCCATATCTCGCAGCATTTTGTAACATGTCGTGGCAATGTGTAGCTTCTCGCGGCATCTCACAGCATATCTTAATGTCTCGCAGCATCTTGTAACATCTCGCAGCATCTTGTAACATATAATCGCATATTTTAATAACTCGCAGCATCTGTTAATATCTCGCATCTTGTAACATCTTGCAGCATTTTGTAACATCTCGCAGTATCTTTTAATATCTAGTAGAATCTTGTAACATCTCGCAGCATCTTGTAACGTCTCGCAGAATCATGTAACATCTCGCAGCTGTTTATAAGGTTTTTACGTTCTCAATGTTTACGAACTGACTCACCTCGTCCGATCATAACAAACTTATGTAAAAAAAAGTTTTTGGCTATCCGCTTGGTCTCAAATTAGATTTGTTATTAGCGCGATTTTTTTTCTTGCACTTGGCAGATGTGTGTATTTTTTGGTATCACTGTCCACACTGGTCAATGTTACCGCCATCCCCCCACTTTCTTACTCCTGTTGCACTTGCGTCCAGGGACACTCTGCTTATCCGTCGCCAACAGCTGGTTCGGGGTTTCCCCTTGCATAAGTGGGCGCCCTCATCTACAATAGCAAACTTCCCGAATCCGCGTAACAACACTTAGCTCTTCATCCCTTCACTTCCCGGCCTCCTCCCGCCTTTCGTCACCCACCACCCATCTGACGCCACCAGATCAGAGTAATCACTTTATTAAAATTAAATCCAAACATGCCCTGCAACGCATCGCCCACCGCAGGGTGAGTGACTTTTTAGGTTGACTTTGACAACAAGGGTGCTAACTAACGAAGCCAAAATAGTGCTTACACTTAAAAACTCTACATTAACATATATAGAGAGATATAGTTTTAGCATTCTTCAGAGACCATGATATCTACCATGAAAATTCATTATATTGAAACATTGAGGGGGGGGGGGGGGACAAAAAGAGGGGTAAGGGGGGTTTGACGATATAGCCGTGATGAAACACTCACAATGAGCTTCAATAAGAATCAAGAACGTCTGGTTGTGGTGGTGCCAAGCAGAAATCTAACCATTATTCCCCCTCTCCCATTCAAAACTAATAACTACGCTATTAAGCATGAAGATTACTACCCCAGTGGTCAAAGGTCACAAGCCCCAGCTAGTGGACAACATAAACACATTACATATAGAAGCTTCAGTGGGTACGAGCAATAATGCTGTAAACGTAAACATAGAGTTGAAGTTGTGTTTATGTTGTCCACTTGTCTTTGTGAGAGATATACAATTAGATAGTGCCATCGTTTGTCTAATACAACGGCTGTCTGTGTCGGCTCTATCGAAGTTGTTAGTGAAAGGATGCTGCGAGGGTGGGGGAGGGGCTAGCTGGGGCTTGTGACTTTGACCACTGGGGTGGTAATTTGCATACGGGCGAAATGACTCTGGATCATGACTCTAGAGGTCTAGAGGTTAGTTTCGCTAGGTGCGTTATCGCTAGGCGGTGGTGTCGAATCCAGTCACAGGTTCGAGCCTCGGTCGGCGCATGCCCTTATTTTCGTTGCATTTTAATTCACTACTTTCTCTCTTAAAAACTTGGTCCCTGGTGCTGTTATTCATTTATGTTTAATATATGTATGTATCATTTGTTTCAGCACCTTGCTCCAACTCTATGTTTAAGCATGAAGAGCATGAGTTTGAATCCCGTCATAGACACAACAGGTTTTTATTTTTGAGGTTTAAAAGTTTTTGACATACAGGCAGACAGACAGGCAGACAGACAGATAGATAGATAGATAGATAGATAGATAGATAGATAATGCATACGCCTAGATCACACGAGATCCAGTTAAAAATCTTGTTCTCACCACATATCACGTGACTCTGGGAAACCTCATAATATTACTATTTTATTTCACCGTTCTTCTAAAGTGTTTAAATTGCTTTTATCGGTGTTGATCTATAGTGTCTGTATGTACATTATACAGCCACAGCACTTGATAGTACTTTGTTATTGATTGATGTCAGTTAGAGACCCACTTTGAACCTTTTTTTGGTTTCTCATGAACGGACCTTCCGCTATAAAAGTATACTATACTCAGTGTTCCAAACTATACTTTGTGTTCCAAACTATACTTTGTGTTCCAAACTATACTTTGTGTTTCAAACTATACTTTGTGTTCCAAACTATACTTTGTGTTCCAAACTATACTTCAACCCTCATTTCTTACAATCGCAAAGTCAACACAGGCGTACAAGAGTTAAACAGTTTTGAGATTATCTAGAATTAGTAACATAAAATTTATCCTGTTAGTAGTAGTTGGTAAGTGTCCAACGGTCACTGATAACCAAAATAAAAAAACATTGATGACCACACGTTTGTACTGTCTTAAAGTTGACCAAGATCTTACGGTTCGAATCTTAAACGTAATGACGTTAATTATGTTATTAGGATGGTATGAAAAAAACAAACTTGTAAACTTTTTTTTTTAACTCCCTTATCTACAGTCACCCCCCCCCCCCCCTTCCTTAAAGCCCTCCACTCCAGCCTCCATTATTGTTAAGTGGGCCCTCGTTCAGCTCCTCACAAGTAAGGACCTGCGGGGCCACTTCACTCTTCGTTCTAATTCGTTCGCTGACCTCTTGACCTCCGCTTCAGTCACTCGACTTTGCCACCTCTTTTCTTTTCCTTAATCTCCCAGTGCGCCGGTTGGCACCCCCCTCTTTTGGTGTATTGTTCCCAACCCCCCTCCTTTTCCTTTGTTTTGCTAAACTTTCTAATCAAATGTTACAGTGTTGCCAAAGATAACTTTCTGCTTAAAAGAGTAGATAACGGCGCAAAGGACGCGCATTGAAAGTATTGTACCAAAATGATTCATAGAAAAATTTTTTAAGAATATAAACAGGGATCGAATCACAAAGCCAGCTATAATAAAAAAAAATTCCCAAGCAGATTTTATACGAATGGGAAGAACGTTACATTTTCCTGTTGTTGTTTTTTTAATTTTATTTATATAATATAGTCTCTACACTTTACGAAATAAGCCAAGGAAATTTAGTTTTGAGCTCTAACCACTTGACCACTTGAACAGAGAAGTGGTCAGTCAGAATTTGGAGGGAACATGGGCATTTATTTACCGTGGTCTTCTAACATAGTAGTCAAGCCATAATGTGAAAATCCATCCAATTGATACCTAGTAGCCTATGATTCAATACTGTCAAGTCTTCCCCACCCCACTAAACAGTGAAAAGGGGGAGAGGGAGGAGGGGGAAATCTTAATGTCCTTTCCATTGTTTCTACCAGTATCATATAGCTCTACTTGCTTTGGGACACAAACACTCGTCTTTTGGCTCATGCATTTCTTGTATGAAACATGTGAATGTATATTTTGGTTTCCTACAGTTCTTATGTTTTGTTTGACGTAATGCACAAATGGTAAGACGAATTTCCATATGGATAATAAAGATTATTATTATTGTTGTTATTATTAGTAGTAGTTTATCCCTGGTATACTATCTAGCATGTTGTTGTTATACCTGGTCAGTGTATGGTGTTTATGTTGCAAGTGTACGCAATAGTAGAATGGATGAAACCTTATATTGGTTAGACATTGTTTACACAAGGTATGGGTATAAGCGGTTAGGTTCATTGTAGAGTTTCTCGCTGTCACGTACTGAGAAAAGAAAAAAAAGGGCCATGAAATTATACTTTTTTTTAAAACAAACTTGTAAAAATCTATATGTTTGTGAGTATATGAAGCAAGCAGGTCGAGGGGATGTCAATAGGTATGAGCATCCAGAAGGTTTTCCCCGGGGCTACACCAAGGTCAATTTTGAAAACCTTTTTTGAAGCTATGTGTTGTAAAAGCGATGCTTGCCAGGGATAACTGTAATGGTTGTCTCTATCTATGTTGACATCATGTATGACTACACCTCTGTCACGTGATAACCCTTTTCCCTGTTTCACCTCCACATGGCCTAAAGTGTGATCCAGTATTATTGTGTATGTGTTTGTGGAAAAAAAAGGAAGTGGCGTGGCTTTTTTATTTTTTATTTTCGGCTCCTTGCATGCTTTTTGTTTTGTTCGTTGGCAGGGATTTAAGGGAGGGCAGGAGGAGTTTCAGCCCCAAGCCGCCTCAAGAAAAGTTCCTCCACAAAAGATAAAAATATGTCCGAATTTCGACGGGTCAGAAACTTTATTATTTTTTTCAAACTTTTTTCTTCATTTGTAAGGCTGGCAAAAATGTCTAGATTAAGAAGTGTACGCTTGTAGCTCGGAATTAATAAATACATCTCCGTATCACGACAAATACCTTAACCTCTACAAACTAAAAAATATACACTTTTTAAAACTTAAATGTATGTATTAAATTTTGTTTTAAAGGAAAGTAACATTAACTTTACAATAACTTTATTCTTTCTTCTAAAATATAACATGATTTTATTTACACGTATTTTCATGTACAAGTGGATCTTTATTAAAGCGTTTGAATCTATTGTAGGAGCCTACACAAAAATCCTACCCCGGGGCATTCACATACTTAAGCCCGGCCCTGATCGTTAGCGTTTAAAATACGGCGTATGTGGGCATGTTTTTTTCTTCAAAGTGACGTGCTCCGGGGTATGAGGAATGGTTTGACATCAATGTGAAATCTACTTCGATCTTTTTAAGATTCCATGAAGGCAGCGCCATAACAATCGACAGACCTGCAAGCAGAGACGTTTATCCTGACAAAAGTGAAAAAAGTAAAGACTGATCGACTATGATTCAACAGACTAGGGACTGAACTGAATTAGCATTTCTATTTCTAGTACTAAATGAACAATTCAATAACGTTACCTGATGATTTGGAGGAAAATTGTTGGATTTGGAGTTTATTTATTTTTTGGTGATTAGCGGTCCTTTTAATAGGACTCCTTTGTCAAACTTTTTTGTATTATATTTATAGGCCTACGTGTATGAGCACTTTGATTATATGTAAGTAAGTGCGTGTGTTTGCTGTGCGTGAGACAGTCTGTCCATGTCTATAAAAGTAATGCGCCACATACTTGAAAACCTGTTTCTTTTTTTTAAACTTCTTTTCTTCCTTTTCTTTTTTTTCACGTTTTTAAGTCCTCGACTACGTCTCTCTCTCTCTCTCTCTTTCCAAACAGTCCCTAAACTCTAGATAGTCGCGAGCCTCCTCGGCGCCACTCAGTCTCAGTGCGTGTGTGAAGGCGGCGTCATAAGGTGACACTGTTCAGTACATGGGAAGGTGGCGAAGAGGACAGGGGTTCTCGTGTTGATGGGCGATAGGCACGAGATCTTCAACTGGACACTTAACCACTACATCTAGAACTAATATTTGAGGTATTAATTCTTTCCTACCGATCATCGACTGAAAAAAGAAATATGAAAGCAAGCCTTACGTTCCTAGTTGGCTTTTAAAACAGGCATGGACATTTTTTAAAAAAGCTCAAAATGGTTTCGGGAATTCCCTTTACTTTTTTCCAATCCAAGTTTCACATCCGGCGAAATGAAGGCATGGTTTACGCACCGGAACTGTGTTCGATTTCGCTTCTGATGTTGAGATGGCAAAAAAAAAAAATGTTCAGAATATTTTTGGAAATTCCATTTTTTTTTTTTTTTTAAAACCTCAAGAGTTCCTCTTCTCCCCCCCCCCCCCCCCCTTCGCGGTGCTAACAACGTACTATTAGGTAATTGCAAGTATGTGTACTACTGTGACAAGACTATGATGTAATCGAGTTTCAAATTGAAGGCTCATCTTAGAGATCAAGAATGAGAACATTTTACTTGGATATAGTCCTTTCAATGAGCACTGCTAATAGGACAAAACCATTGTTTTTTTTCGTTCTATTTAACTCTTTGCATTTAGAACCGCTGAGTATTAAAAAAAAAAAAAAAAGAAAGAGGGGCGATGGGCGCGCTCTGGGGGGATGGGAAATGGGAGGTACGCTAAAAGAAAAACATATTGCCCTGACCTATGTAGTATGACAAGACTGGCCAATAAATAGTTTCCTATTTTTTTCTTTGCCCTCACCGACGAAAACTTGTACCTGCCAGACTGGTGACATGATCTGTTACACAAAGCTGACATAAGGGAGGTAGTGTTGTACATTGCGTTACAGAGGCGTACACTCATTGGTCAAGGCCCGGAGTCCCCCCTCTTTTTCTTTCACCTCCCCTTCTCATATCTAGAAAATTAGAAAATTGGTCTTGAAACAAATGTGGCATGAACTCAATGAATGATTAATTAATTATTACTATTTGTAAGATATGAATGTTCACCTTAGCCTTCACCTCCTCTTAGTCTGTTAGAGCGTTGAGGCGCCACACAAGATCTGTTGACCGTCTTTCTCTATTTATCTTTGTCTTTTTGCTTTTGATAGAATCTCTTTTAATGACAGGCTTAGCATTGAAAAAAAAAAATCGAAGCAAAACTTATTTGGTTTAACACGTTTAAAAACCTGGCCATTTCTGATGGCTCGCCCCGAATTTTCCGAAACGCCCAACATCTGAAAGTTGACCTCACCCCACTCTACTCACGAGTTGTTGTTGTTTTTTTTTTGTGTGCTAAATACATTCGATCTTTCCAATTACATATCCCTGACTTTGTTGTTTTTTTCTTTCATAAAAAATAGTGTATTAAGTAGAGCATAAAATTGTACTACATTAAAACACTAAAGTTTTTAATTGTTTGTTAGAAGGAGTCGAGCATTGAGTTCTCAGTTCTGAGCAGGAAAAAGGAATGAGATCCATCTGTGATGTCCTCAACTTTGATAAGAGGTGGACACTGTCTACCCCCAGGGCGTTGGTCCTCTCGTGAATTGTATGCAGTACAGTCTGACACGGCGACAGATAGTTTATCCCCCCCATTAAAATACAAATGTTGAAAGCATTTTGCCACTTTTGTAGTCCAAGTGTGGTGAGAAAAAAAAACTGTTATGGCGCCTCTCTACCCCTCCCTCCACCCACTGTAGACAATCCACTCCCCTATTTAGAACTGAAATAAAATTCCTTTATTTAACCAAAAAGAAAAAAAACAAACGAGAATTGAATATTTAAATATAGGTAAGTTTTTTTTTTTTTGGTCACATTTGAATACTGCAGGCGTGTGGGTTGATTTTAAAAGGATAAAGATGGCGCTTAGATGCCTATAGAGTTGTGAGCGTGGAAGAGGAGGGGGTAAGTCTATTGACAGTCAATATGTGCTCTTGCCCCCCCTCTCCCCCCCCCCCTTTCTGTCTCACCGAGTGTTGACTTTATTAAGTATTTTAAATAGCTCTCCCGTCTACTCCTGTTACCAGGGAGTCAACACAAGGTAGGATTCAAGGCGACGAGAAGTGGTCCGAGGGCCCTACGCGAGAAAGGGGCGCGGTGCGCCAGTTATCTACGCATTGTGTGTGTACACAGTGGCCCGCAGAGCGATTAGGGTAGGGAGCTTTATCGCCCCCCTCTCCCCCCCCCCCCACACACTTTTATCCCACTTTAAAACAACCCCCCTTTCCTTCCCTAGTCCTAGTCTAACTCCTGGCTTCACGTACAGTCCGACAGCAAATGGCTATAGATAATGTTAATTATGAAATAATAATACAAGATAAATATTATAAAGATCAGACGTAACAAATAAACTATATCGATTCAGGACACTGTTATGAGGCTCAACGCAATAACGATACCGCCATATTATAACAATAATATTGTACATATTAAGTGCATATATTAATGTATGTATATGTATACAATGTATATATTAGTACATGGCGAATATTACAATATTGGTTATCGGAAAGACTAATATAGTCGTGGGTACACTTTGCACACTTCCGGTGAGATCTACAAATGACAAGAATCATGATACATTCACATTTATTATTTTTTGGTGTATACGGCGCACGGCTCATGTGGAGCTTTCATAAACAATGTTTTTTTTTTAAAGTTATTTTATTTATATTAATTTTAAGTATAAACTCTTTTGTTTAAGGCAAAAAAAAAAATAATAATAATTTAAATATTTTTAAAACCAAAGTCTTTCCCCTCTTTGACAAAAGATTTACTTTTAAAAACAAATGGGCAACTAACTCGCGGTAATGAGGTGGATTTCATACAAAGTTCAACTGGCCGCATTGAAATACTGTTAAAAGTAGAGCCCGATTCCTTTTTGTGATCGGTATGTTTTGTAAGTTAAATTTAGTGACCTTGCCATTGTTTTGTTTATGGTGATACTCTCCAATTATAGGATCAATCGTTGTATAAACGACCTCTCACGTAACAACTGACGAACAATGTCCTCCTAGGCATTGAAATGATCTACCACAAGGCTATCAAATGTTTTCTTTGTTTTCAAAATGAAATTTAAAAAAGGGATTTTGAAAATAATTTCTGTGGATGGGAGTAACACCCATATTATTGTAATATTATAATTATATTATTGTTATATTATTGTTATATTCTCTTGATGTTACTTTGGGAAAAAAAAAGGGGGGGGTGCTCTAAAGGAAAATATTGAAAGTACATAATTTACCTTGTTCTGCACCTCTTACGCCCTAAAGAGGGTGGTGGGCGTCGCAAGAGAATTCACAAGACAATGGTTCTTCATTTAGGAAGAAATGGGGAACATGGCTGGGTGTTGTATTTGGTAGGAGTGGGAGTGAGGGTGGAAAAAGTGGAAACAGAATGCGCACAGCGGTTTTGTTTCTCATTGCGTGCCGCAAGAGGGTGTTAATGTCGCACTAGAGGACTCACCTTGACACCTGTCCGGATGCGGCATCAAGTCGTAGGCAGACGTAGAAGCTGGACCTCCTCCTTCTCCGCGTGATAGTCGTGGGGCGGGTTGAGGGGGGGAATGAAAAGATGGGAGAGGTGTGGGAAGAGAGAGGACATAATGGGCTCCCCCAGTTTACAGACTTTTCTCACTTCGCCTTTTCAGTGCCAACGCTCCCCCATTCAAGTGTCAGTGCCGATCCTGGCTTTAACGATCTGTTGGCATTGGCAGTTGTTTTCGACACCCGTAGCAGGGGCGTCCCCAAGAAACAATCGGCTCTAGCCACAATTTGTGATCATTAAAAAAAAGCACAACACAAAACAAAGTTCTAACTTTCCTAAATTCTTCTTCCCAATTTCCCATTCCCAGTTGCATCCCCCCCCCCTATTTAAATGCTTCTTTAACACATTTTATTCCCTCTGTAAAATCGCCCCAGAAACTTTTACAACCGGGGCGCCTATATAATTCAAGGCGGCTTGGATCATGCCATGTCACTCAATGCTTGATAGTTGTGTCGTGTGGAACCCTATTCGCTCTGGCTCCAAAAAATCTCGCCCCGATTACACGCTTTACCTTGCAAGTATATTTGTTAATCCAACAATTCCAATAGGACTTCAATGTTTGCTTATTAATGCTTAATTAGCGCACGGGACAGCTTTGGACAAAAAAAGGAAGAGCTAAATAGCATGTGACTTTATCAGACAGCAACTCATTATTTTTACTAATGTTGGAAAAAAAACGTATTTTATAATGATTGATTACATTGCCAAAGTCTTGCGACGTGGAAATGTTAGCTACAATTAATTTTTTTTATTAATATTTTTTATGGTTATTAGAATTTGCATACATTGAGACAGACATCAGCGTTGGAAAAATAACTGCTTTGGTAGATATATAATTATTTATGTTAAAGTCACATCTAGGAGTATCCCAAATATCAATCGACTGTTCTTATAAATCGATCATTAGAATGAATTATTTAAAAAGCTTCAACAGCAAGAGGGAATATCGCGAGAGCAGGTTTATTAGTTTCCACAATAAGTAAAGTGAGCAATTCGCACTCCGTAAAGAAGTTTACAGTCTTGGCGCCAATTCACCTTTCCAACAGGAAGTGTAAATGTCGACAGACACCAAAAATATTCTTCATTGTGCCAAAAGGCGTTGTAGTGATATACTTGTAGTGATATAATTGTAGTGATATAACTGATGACATACAAATAAGGTGACAAAAGGCATATCTCATTATAATTTTATAATTATGTTTACGGAGTCGCACACACACACAGACCCACACGTAGACCCACACACATGCCCACACAAACACATGTTCCAAACATGGAACCAATCCGTGAGTGGGTGCTTTTTTTTTTAAATGTCGTTTGATTTTCAAAACGACAAACTGGCTGAATGACTGACTGACTACCTACTGACTGACTGACTGCTCTCAGAAACCAGATTCGATTGTAACGGGACATTTATGAAGGGTGAGGGGGAAACGTGTAGGGTGGAGGGGCGGTTGAAGCGCTCTGATCTACGACGTCGCTGCAAAGGGAACCTACCCAAAAAGATTGCGTTGACACACACGCCCGAAGCAGACGCATACTGTCTGGTCTCCTGACGCCGAGTTTCTCTCCAACGGATAGCAACGCCAGTGGGCCCTCGGAATTTTTCGAAGTTTACCGAGATCTGTACTTTAAGGGGATGAAAAGGAAAGCGTTTTTATAAAGACTAAATCAACTACTCTCTTGACTTATTCTAACCCTCTCCCCCCTTTTCTCCCTCTTCCCCTTCTCTCCCTCTCTAATCAGACACTAACCCTGCATCATTCACTTTCAACGCATTATGGGGAGAAAAAAAAACACAGAAAAACTTGCACCCTTGTCATCTCTGAAATATTTCGGGCCACCCGCCCTCAACAGCAACTTTTTTAGCACGCCCCCCCCTCCCCGCCCTTTTTTTCAGTGGCCGCCGCCAAAAAGAGAAGTGATGCAGACGGCAATCGGTTCCATAATGGTATATTTTGGTACACACAGACGTCGTGCCGTCTGCATTGCGCTACCTGTCACCCTTCTCGAAGGTGACAGCAGATTGCGACTCCAGGTTTTCGCCGCCAACTGTCCGTTGGTGACAGTCCCCCCCCCCTTTCCTTTTTTTTTTCTTTCTGATTGTCCTACGTCTGGTCTAGGTTTCAATATTTGCTTTCTCAGCTTTTGATGTACCCCCCCCCCCCCCCCATTTCTCCCCTGCCTCCACTTTCACTTTTCCAAACGTAAAAAAAAATGAGGGGGGGGGGGGAATTGACGTCCAGATAATAAGAGGATTTGTGATCCAGTTTAAAACCTGTCTGATTGAGTCTTTGTTTGAATTGTTTAATCCAATGATCTCCGTGGATGTATGGATATCTAGGAGATTCAATTCTATATATAGACACATTTAGGTGCAAGGATTTTTTATTGATCTAGTCCGCTTATGAGAACATAAGACTGGTATTCCTTTTTTTAAAGGAAAAAAACAAACTATTTTAACCTTTGACATCATTTAAAACGATTTCATCCTGGCCCAAGAGTAATATATATATATAATTAAAATATTTGTAAAAAGATTTAAAAACTTTTTTTACAATACCTCTTATAGACTTGCAATCTATTCGTAGTTGGAACCTAAAATCTGCCTGGGTGGGGTGTGGACACGGATCTCGAAAACGGCTCTAATTAATTTCCTAGAAATATATTTTGATGTATATTTATTGGCCACACAGGGAAAACTCTTGTTTGGCCGCTATAACTTTTCAAAATAAATTTGGCCAGAAAACAGTGGTGGGAATTCTCGAATGTATTCAATAAAGAGTGGAATAAATGGACGGATATTCAAAAACATTTTACGCACTGACATGTAAAAACCATTAGCTGGACTGCTAGAATTAATTTATTATAATGTACTTATACCATTAAGCAATAAATAAAACCAATAATATTACTAGATCCAGTAGTCAAGTGTAGACTATTCTTTTAATGTTTCCAAGTCAGGATCTATATCAGCAAACTAGAATTGTATATTGCTCACGAGTAGATTTCTCCACGGGCGTTATAACTTTTTATTCGGAGGGTTAGGGTTAAAAAGTATGTTTATTGTTATTTATCAAGTATTCATTGTAATGCGTATATATATCATGATCATAAAGAAGGAATCGATTTACATTTGTTTATATATTTATTTATTTTTTGTAATAAAACCTTTTCTTTCCCTATTGTTTTTAAATAATAAATATAAACATTTACTTTACATTTTTAAAACTAAAAAAATTCGGAGAATTTAGTCGTAATAAAACCATAATAGAGAACTTGAAATCTTAGTTTAAAAATTTTCCAAATCATTAAAGTCCATTGTCGAGAGTTCTGAGAATAAAAATAAAAACTTCTAAAATGTTTTCAATCCAACATTTCCAACACCTAAACGTATTCTAAATCGACCAATGCAGTCGTGAAAGGCTTTTGTATGCCCAATTCTTTCTGCAAGATGCGTCTCAAAATGTCATAAAACAACCCCCCTCCCCTTTTTTTTCTCCCTTCTAAAGTCAGAGCGGCGACAGAGTCTCAAGTGTAACAGTACTTGAACCGTCTCCATTTCGTTAGACATTCATCAAATAGACGGGCAATAATTTTTCTCCTTTTTACATTACCTATTGTTTTGCAAAGGGCTTTTAACAATTTGAATATAGAAAGGTGGTAGTGTTAGCCCCGTTGACTGAGGGATGGTACCTGCGTCGAGGAATTTGTTTTGGTTATGAAACAACTTTGTAGAATCTGCATTTTTTTGTTTGTTTTGAAGTGCGGGGAAGGTGGAGAGCTAGATATCACAAGTTGGCGCCTAGGATTTTTTGGTTCCAGTCTCAAGAGATTAAAGCAATCGGATCACACTTGACAAAACGAGGACATGAAGAGGATCTGACATGTATTCTCCTGGGTTTTTTTTTTGTTTTTTTGTGAAGGATCCCGGAGAAAGAGGAATGTCGCGACTAGCATGACATTGTGCTTTGGGGGGGGGGGGGCGGTTAAAAGTGCGATAAAAAGAAATAAACTGATAATTGAGATTTTATAGTGAAACTGCATTTAGTTGACAGCTTCATAAAATGTCTGTGGTAGAAATGAACAAAAACGGGGAGATGGAGATCACATCAGTTGCCCCTCATAAAGGATAAAAAAAAATACTGGTGGGGATTCTCAAATTTTGCTTATGTAAAGGGGCAATATCTGTGCGGAATATTTATTTATGTTTTGAAATAAGTAGCTCGTGGAGAGACTTTGTAAACAGTATGTAGAGACTGACGTCTTAGCATAGCATGACGTTTAAAAGTAAGAATTTATGTAATAAAATGACATCACCGGTTTTATTTAACGATTTTCTATGTTAGCGAGCCTAAATAATGACAATTCATGATAAAATTATAGTAGTGTTTCAACCAGAAAGTGCTGCCCGCGATATGGTCTCACTTATACTGTGTAAAATGTACATCAAAAAGCGTTTCAAGTTAAATATGCTGTGGGAGGATTAGGAATCAACTTCAATCCAAAAAATAAATAAATAAATGGTATATAAATTCAGCTAAAACTAATATGAATTTCTTTTAATATTTTCACACCCTCTTTTTTTTTTTTCAAATTGAATCATTAAATAAATAAATAAATGTACATTTGCACACCGAAAAGATTTTGAAGGTAAAAAGACAAATGGAAAAAAGAAGACAATTTTAAATACAATTGTACTTAGTTTTACATTATTAATTTAGTTACTTTTGGCTTCGACCAAAAACCCCTTGGCAAATAATACTAATGATGGGGGGTACTGGCCTGTAAGGCTAACTTGTCGTATTTGATTAGGATAACGCGTTTGATTCAGTGAACTCTCGTCTGCAGACTTGACACTTGGCGGCACCTATCGTATATCCTCTCAGTTTGCCCCTTGTTACCTACACCATTTTCCCCCTCCCGCCTTCTTTTTTTTTTTTGCCCGCCTCTCTTGAATTTCCAGCGGCAGTTCTCCAGACCTGTTATCAGTGGCGTAGCTTTGAAATTTGTCATCATTTGGGGTCCCCGGGAAGCTTAAGCCCTGCATTTTGCGTAATATTTAATGTAAAAAAAAGCCCACTCATTTGGGGTTCCCTTAAGTGGGGGCCCGGTGGGATTTTCAAATACTTTCTCATTCTCCTCCACCTTTGCTATCCATCTCGGTACCAGTTATGAATATCTGGTTTCTTATTCTGTGAATGAAATGTTCCAATCAATTTGAGAATGGGTTTTGATAAATGCATATCCGTAAACGTTTCTTTAAAAAAAAAACACCCCCCCCCCCCCTTTCTTTTAAGTTTGTCGAGATCAAACGATATAACCGTCGACTTAAATAAATCAGTTTTATTTACTGCGGGCCGATGTTCACAAAATATGGCGTCGGAGTTCTGGAACCGTTAGTCTTTGTAGTAGTCCTGATCAAAAGGGGAAAGAAAAATGGCGGGAAAAAAAAGGGAAAAAAAAAAAAAAAGGTTGGGACGCCAGTTTGTGAGTCTAGTCGAAGACACGATGTGGGGGGGGGGGGGGGGGGGGGGCACCGAGACAGTGTTTTAATAAAGTGGCGACCAAATGTAGTCTCAGGACAAGTGGTGCATTCTGGGTTAATTATTCCCCTCTTTATATCTCTTCGAGAGCTGCGTGTCGTATGTGTGTCTAGACACGAGGCTGATGGCGGCACAATCGAAAAAGAATAGGGGGGGAGCATGGAGTGTGTGTGTGGGGGGGGGGGGGGGTTGAAAACGGAGTTGCCCTCTGTCGAGCTAATTTGAAGATACGTACGTATGTATATAATGGAGACACTCAAACGAGGATAGAATTGAGGGGGGGGGGGGGGACAGTGTCGGACGAAGGTGAAAAGAAAGGGGGCTAATGGCGCACGTAAACACAAAACACTCAAACACAAAATACCCAGATAAAAACAAAATACCCAGATCTACACTAAATATCCAGATAAAGACATAGTTAAGTGGTCAGGCGCTTCGACTTGAAACTAGCGCTGTTTAATTTATCCATTTTTTTCTAATATATAATATATATATATATATATATATATATATATATATATATATATATATATATATATATATATATACACACACATAAATTGCACTATAGTAATTGCACTTTATATGTATACATATAAAAGAAAGAGAAAGACCTGAATTGATGCCTCATTGTAACTCATTCATGTCCACCATGTCTACATCGCATAATGATCGTAAAAATGTTGTAGACAGCAAAGAGTTAAAAAAATAAGTACAGATCGTGTCGTTGGCTTCTTCGTTTACGATACCTTTTGTTTCCCTCTCTCCCCCCCCCCCCCCCCCCCCCCCCCAAGTCTACTATTAATATACATACTTTGTATTCCTGTTCCCCGGTTCAGCTTTAAAATAGTTTATATATATCCTGGTTTGCATAGCTCGTTGCATTTCTTTACCCGAATCTTTTTAAATTACAATGTACATCTTCTCGCCTCTCGCAACACTTTCTCCGCGTTCGTCTGAGGTCGCTTCTGGATCTCCTTCCGACTGGCAGACGTCAGAATATATACGTTCGGAAATTGAACATAACGAGGCGTCTAGGATAAGATGGGTCACCGTTGAGATGCTCTAGTTATTGGAGATAGTGCGCAAGATAGTGTCGAGTTTCGCTAGCTTACGGGAAACGAAACAAACAAACAAAAAGAATGAAATAAAACACATTACCTGTAGGCGAGACCTTTTTCCTTATTTTATTAACGGTAATAGTACTCTACAGAAATGTTATAGTATAGTATAGATTATAGAGAATTAAGATTGACTTTGAAATGTTGGTAATTTTTGGTAATTTATTGGTTATTTTTGTATTGTTATGTTCTTCTATATTTGATGCATTTATCACGTGTTTTTTTTTCTATACATTATTAATTTATTTCTGTTGTTGTCTAGGTATTTAACATTTTGCATAAATGTTTATTATTAAATTAATAACGGTTTTATAGGTAATGTTTATTATAAGGCATTGACATTCGCTATGAAAGTGGGATGGCAATATTCCAAACTCTCGGCCTTGACTTACATATTGTCACATAGATGTGACGTAGATTCATGACGCATCTTTTCCCCTCCTCCCTCCTACTCGCTGTATCTTTTCTTTATCTAACGTAAGTTAATATTATATTCCTTAGTGGCTAAATGTATACAAAGTTAAAAAGGCAGCTCCATAATATTCATTATAATAATAATAATAATGATAATAAAGATAATAATGATAATAATAATAAGGTCTAAATGCAGATATGAAACTGATCACAGCCCTAATTAGGGCTACTTGAGGCTACCTATGGCTACTTTTTTAAGGGATACCCCCTCCCATGTTTTTTTTTTTAAAAGGCCCATGATTATGATCTTATCAAATACGAATACTTTTCACGAAAACCAACTGCAGTTTGGTGTGTCATTAAAACAACATCATGGGCACCTACATCATCAAGAGCATCAACATCATCGACTTGAACATCATCGACTTGAACATCATCCACTTGAACATCATCCACTGGAACATCATCCACTTGAACATCATTTACTGGAACATTATCCACTTGAAAATCCTCGACTGGAACATCATCCACTTGAACATCATCCACTTGAACATCATCGACTGGAACATCATCAACTGGAACATCATCCACTTGAACATCATCCACTTGAACATCATCCACTTGAAATCATCGACTGGAAAATCATCCACTTGAACATCAGTGTTCATTAAACAAGTGGAAAAAAACATTCACTGACTACATTCTCTATTAACACTCTACGCGAAGAGATGTTTTTTTTTCAAAGCTTCTTTTTTACTGACTTACATTTCTGTTCTTGGGAAAACACAATTTTATTTTTTAAAAGTTTAAATTTGGTCTTTTTTTCTTTTCTCTCCCGTCTCTAACAATGTCGTCTGCCTCCGCCTTTGACAGATGGGTCGTGCTCTAGTTTCTCCTTGTAGCGCAGTGTCGGATATCTGATATTTTCAAGTGTATTATTTTGTGAGAGGGCGAGTGAGTGTGGAGTGGGAAGCTGATATTAGGGTGTAAGGAAGAGGGTGGTGATGGAAATAAGTGGAGTCAGTTCTTTGCTTCACATTTAGTTTGTCATTAATTGTGAGCGTAGCGAGGAGGACAGGCCAGGGTGCAGGCATACATGTACACACAATCTCACAGACACTCATATACTGAAAGCAGATCATTCGGCGCGCGTGTTAAACTGGAAAGGCGAATAGAATCGTGCAACAAGAATTAGCAGTGATACCTCATAAACTATGCCAAAGACAATTTATCCGGGAGGCCATTTATGAGAATAGTAAAAGTAATAATAGTAAATATAAATTAAACCAACATATAAAACTTGGTAGACTACATGTCGGGCACGAGACCGTTAAGAAATGTCTGGTTTTACGGTTGAAAAATTCTTACAGCGAGAGGATTGATAAATCTCAGTTGATAATTTATTGAACTGTGTGTGCCTTCATGCTTAGAGCCAAGATTTGAACCCAGTTGGCTCATTTTAATGCTTTTAGGCGAACAAGTAATAAATAAACATTTTAAACAGCTGTTCTTATTTTGCCAAACTTTTAGAAGTAATTTCCCACTCTGGCTCATTTAAGTAGGCTACTTATTGTAAGCTATTAAAAAATAATAATTTTGATTTTCTAGTATAGTGAAAAGTGGTAGAAGGGAATGTGAAGTAATATTCTGGGATTACAGGAATCCATAGCATGCACTGGAAATACCATAGTACTAATTTCTAGAGGTCGCGATGGCTAAGTGGTCTTGGGTTCGAATCTCGATGGAGAATGGGATTTTAAATTTCGGGATTTTTAAAGCGCCTCCGAGTCCATCCAACTTTATTTGGGGAAAGTTAAGTCGGTCGGTCGTTGTGCTGGCCACACGATACCCTGCTCGTCAACCGTTGGCCGAAGAAACAAATCGCCCCTAACATCATCTGCCCTATTGATCGCAAGCTCTGAAAAAGGAACTTTTTTTTTATAGTAATTCCGGCAGTAAACCAGGTTGGTATAATGAGCGCAATCGAGTGTTTACAACTGGTCCCACTGATGGCGTGCGTGGATGCTACAAATTGTTGTCTGTCCAAATTCTGCTAATGTGAGATTTAACCCCACGACATTTGCCTCCATGTTCTGATGCTCATCGTCTCACTGTCTGGCACATCACACGACTTTAAATTTTTCCATCGAATCGGTTTTTTACCTCGTGACACATGTCTCACACTCCAGCCTGTCCTGACATTTAGATGTCATACTTGCATGTCATTAGTGTCTCGTTTTACTCACGTTTAATGCCAACTGATTGCTGACATGGATTTGATTTTTTTTCTCTTTCTTGCAGGCGAATATTTCCAGCATACAAAGTCCGGCTGTCCGGCTTGGACAAGAAATCCAAATATTTTCTTCTTATGGACATCATGGCGGTGGACGATTGCCGGTACAAGTTCCACAACGGCAAGTGGACAGTGGCCGGCAAAGCCGACCCGGAGATGCCCAGGCGATGTTACATCCATCCGGACTCACCGTGCACGGTGTGAGCAGTGGATGCAGAAGGTGGTCAGTTTCCACAAGCTCAAACTGACCAACAACATCTCGGACAAGAATGGCTATGTAAGTAGATAATGCGTTAACTTGGCATTGATCAGTGCAGACATTTGAACGTGTTAAGGAAGTGTTCAACTTTTCAGAAGCTTATCTGCTTAACCCTGATCCTACAGCGCAAATAGATTTCTTATTAGACGTACTATTCATGAATACTGATTTGTGGACTCTTGGGCCTCTAAATGTCTTTGATTTAAAATATATTCATACTTTAGATAAGGCGAAAGAGTTTTCAAACTCTACATTTGTCAATTTTAACATTGAAAACAAAATCTACAGCTGTTAAAGCAGAGGGTTTTGAGTTTCTGGGGGCTGGGATTTCAAACTGGATATTTTGAATCTCCTCCAGTGTTGAGTGAAGTATCTCTTTTTTTTTATGTGGTACGTAGTTAATCCTGGTTCTGGACACGTGATAGCTTCGTTAACTATTTGGAAGCACAAACAGATGAACTGACACATAAAGCCCATGTTTTATCATCAATTTTAAATAGTATAAATTATATTATGGATCGCTGTACCGATAAATATGATAAGGCTACATTGACTTTAATAATCTGGTATGATACTAATCAATGAATTCTTACACTTTACATCAGTCTCCTTATTCTCTAACTGAATAATTGTGACTTCTATTTGTAACGTCATAGGGTGAAGTCTTAAATATCAAGTCTACTTTGGCTTTTAATATATTGTGTCTTACAAACAAAATGGATTTTTTTTTTTAACTAAAGGAGTCGTACGACTATTTCTTTCTTTGTCTATTTTTTCCCTTTATTTTATTTTATTTTTTTACATTTTTAATCTCCCCTCGCAAACTCAATTTCAATCGTAGCAAACTAAAATTTATCATTCACGTTGTCTTTGGGATATTTCTTTAATGCGATAAACAATAACCCTACTTTAAGTAAATAAAAAGCGCCCCGCTATTGTCACCTCCATTCGGTCTACGCCTGCGTACGTGTTCGCATCATTCCGTCTCACGCAGTGCACAAGATATGCATCAATAGCACCGTGCACTGAATGGCACAATCTGCGTATCCACTTTACGCTCTGATTGCTTCATTCTTCGTGGTATCATTGAAATACGTACACACTCACACACACACGTTTTTTTTCTAGCTTTCTCCAAATTTGTTTGATTGTCTATTGTCTTCTCCTTCCCAATGTTCAGCCCACTCGATGATGCTCTCACGTAAAAGGCTTTCTTTGAAACTGTTTCACATTTTGTGCGCGTGTCCCATATCTCGTAGATTATGGATAGATTATCTGAAAGGCTTACACCTACGGGCAAATGTTACGCTCGAATTCCAATGTAGGTCATCGATGACCACCTTTCTTAGATAATGCTCTTTTCTTTCAACTTCTGAACACCAATGTTACAAGTTTATTTATGCCACTTGTTAGAGGTAAGAGAATACATTTAAATTTAGAAATGCTCACTTGAGCTCAGAAACATTACAAACATTCACGTGACACACGGAATTATGACGTTTAAGGCAGAGGGCACGAAGGTCATTATGCTATCGTCTGCTGTAAACTTCGTTCTAGAGATGTTGTAGACTAGCAGCTTCTTAATGCTGGAGCCATCTCACTTGACCGGGACGATAAACCGTCATCTGTAAAATAAATATTAATTAGAATCATTCTTTTCTGTGACCGTGATATTAGAAGTCCATTTGTATTTAGAGAACATTAGACCACAGCAAGAAATTAAAATATAAAGAAATGCAATACAATAAAACATTTAGAGCTAGATACATCCAGGGGAGCATGGTATTGTTAACCAAAGTGGACGCACTTGGAAGAATACATCAAGTCATTCTCTACCAAACGTAGCGCTGGGGGTTGGGGGGGGGGGGGGGGGAGAGGTTAGGGGCAATCCATACACTTTTTAAAAAAAAAAATCGCTGCTACGTACTTTGTTCAAAATACAACTTGATAAAATATTCTGGGTGGCATAATAAAGCCTCAGCCTCGGGCCTCACCCTCACGCTCCAAGAATTATTTCAAGTCAAAAATGTTTTTCTTGTATTTTTTTTTTTTTTGTTGTTGTTGGGACCCAAAAAATAAAGGGGGGGGGGGTGAGGGAGTTGGAGAGCGCTAACACTGACACATTCTAGCGAAGGTAAGTAGCGAAATTATCAACGTTGTTTCGCCCCACCGCCCGCGGCGCCTTTAATGCCTCTCTTTGAGCGTGAGGTAGGATTAACTTTTAGCCTCATGCGCTTCACTCTTTGAAGAGGAGTTTTTAGAGGGTGTCGGCTAAAGAGATGGGTTCGGGGCGCATCGGAAAAAATACAAAGAATAAAAAAGAAGTGAAATGCGAAGGGGGGGGGGGGGCTTGTTGTGGCGTATTCTCCAAAAGGGTGTTAAGATGAGGGCTTAGCCATCGAAGATGTCTATCTCTCCCTGATCCGACATCCTGGGGCGCGGTTGGGGGGGGGGGACAAAAAAAGTAGTCGCGGGGAGAGAAGGGTGTCTTAGAAATAGACATTTAAATAGGGCGTGCGGAGAACAAAGTAAACCTAAACTTAGCTTTTAACCCTCAAAATGTATTTCTAATAATCGTTTATTTTGTACTTCTTACCTTTAAGAGATATAAAATTATTTTTTTAAAATAATTGTATCAGGGAATAATAATTTTGGTTCAAGAGTAAAAATTTAAGGACACATGTAGTTGTGTTAAATAAGACTTTTAACTGCTAGTATCCTTGTAGTATGCCCATGTAATTTAATATACAACTCTCAAATTGACATATGTTCTATAGATCCAAATACAGACTTCTTCTGGCGCTCAGTAATGCTTCGTCGTTCCACGCGTGTTGTCAGAAGTTATAACGTTTTAAGCATATTTTGTTTAAAATGAAAAAGTTATTATTAAATCTAACCACTTGAGGAATTCGAACTTCTTGAAATATGCCGGAAATTTGAATTGTAAAGGAAGTTAAGTGCATTGTTTCCTTTTGGTAGTAGCCTCAGTCTGACAGCTTGGTATTCAAATTACATTTCATTGCTAAATTTCAATTTTTTAATTCTTTTAATTTTTTTATTTTTGTAATGGCACTTTTTAAATTAATTTAAATGTAGATCTAATTTTATCATAGATGACTGCCACAATTTACCTGTGTACAACACATTATATAGAAAGTATAACTTTAAAAAAAAAAAAAAGCGTGACTTCAAGAAAACTTTCTTCAATTAAAATTTTATGACGGACCAGTACATTCTTTACATTCAAAATGGATTCAAAGATTTCTTGTTTTTTTTTTGTTTTTTTTTGCTGCTCTTGATGCATGAATAATTTGTAAGCCAGACATAGATCTTAATGCCTTAATTGAAATCAGAACTTACTTGTCATTTTGACGTTTTTTTGTCTAGAATTTTGAATTACTATTATTCTAGAATATTAAGTAGTCCGGCTACTTGGCATCTTCTGCTCCAAGTAAGCGGTTGCCAAGGGCAACAGGATCACGCACTCCAGAGACACAGGAAACAAAAAAACTGTTCAATTTCATTCGGAACACTATTACAAGGAGAAAAATTAAAAGAATTAAATTGTGGATAAAAGTCGGCGGAATTTGTTTTGAGTTTTTCATGGCTATTTTATGTAGCGATTAAATGCCAAGCTATTCTCTCGCTAGTTGTATCATTTATGAGTAGCAAGAAGGAGAACGAACAGAAGATAAGTTCTGATTTATTGTTCTCTTGGTGGCGTAGGAATTCTGCCGAGAATGTTCCCACCAAAAGCGATTCGCTTCGCGCACCTATACAATGTTGTAGTGCGGCAGCGCGTGGCCGGCAAACTTCTGCTCAATTATTCACCAATGCTAAAGATTGCTATGCCAAAATGTCAGCACTTTTTTTTAATCCTTAGTTGTTGTTTTTTTTTTTTAAATATAGACTTGCGTTTGAAAGTGAAAAAATTTTGATATACCGGCGTCTTACTTCCCACGCGGCATTATTAATGAAGGATCATGGTTCGAACCTTCAATTGTATAAAAATAAAATGTGATCGCGATGTAGCGTGGGCGTTAAGTTGCTGTCCCTTGAATAATGAGGGTTAGCTTTTTTTTTTTACATTATATTATTATTTTTGCCCTCGGCGACGACCCGTAACTTACCGTTTGGGAGTGGGGGGGGGGGGGGGCGCTTGTTTGGTGTTTTATAAGAATTCACTTAACTGAATATTTAGTTACTTTCAATTGGTAAAAGAACCTAGCTTCACTCACACACACACAAACACACACAATATGACTAAGTTATTAACGATTCTTGATAAAATCTTTTCTTAAAGGGCGAAAGAACTCATTGCAAAATTATCACAGCCTTTGGTGTAACGTATATTTTTTTTTCGATCACAGTTTCGATAAAGCCAGAATCGATTTTGTGTGCTAACGCGTGTGTTAACCTATTTGACATAAGTCATTTATTAGTATGGCCTTATTGTGTAGCTGGGGGGGGGGGGGGGAATAATAGAGGGGGGGGAATGAGGGCGCAAGGAGAAATGGGGTGATCCTATCGAGACCTCATCACTGGAGACCAATAGCTATACAGACCTGTGACGTTTGCAACGCGCTATTGGTCTCTACTGCCTTTATTGTTGCGACGTTGCCGATCAATGTTCAGGCCCTTCTAGGAAGGCTGGTCTTGGTCGTACGCCTCTTGGATTCCTGCTACATTTTGCCTTGATTGTTTATTTTTGCAATGGTAGATTTTAGCGGCTCCTTTGTCCTTAAGCCAAAGCACACACAATGATTGGCCACACATTGAAATGCGGAAACTAGAATGAAATAAAGGGCAACAATAATAATGTTTGTTCTGTGAAGCCAAACTTGTATTTTGGAATTAACAAAACAAATGAAAAATAATGTTTGGAATAGCGTTCCATTTGATACTACTTTTACCAGATATATCTTAATACTGCTGTAATGTAAGCAGCTCTTTTTCTTCCCTTTCTTAGCATTGTGGGAGTGTTGACGTCATGTTAGATATAGTTTTATTTTTATAAACAAAGTACAAGGTCAGGTCGCCATATTGTGCGTACTCGTGACTTCCACGATCTCCACACAAACACACACACACACATGACCACTATATATGTTTATGTGTTCACTTTTGCGAATCCAACAAGTTCCGTTGATAATCGTCTGCCTATAAATCATATAACCAGTGGCGTAGCTAGGATGAGGGGAGGAGTGGGGAAATTTAGAAAATTCCCCCGGGCCCCCACTTGAGGTGGGCCCCCAAATGAGTGTCTTTTTTACATTAAAAATTAAATATTACGCAAAATGCAGGGCCTCCCAAAGAGGTCAAGCCCCCCCCCCCACCCCGAAACGAAGAAAAATTCCTAGCTACGCCCCTGCCTGTAATACGAAATTCCTCTAAAGATTTTTTTCTTTATTAGTACTATTTAAGAAAAAAAAACACCGCCGTCATGTTAAATGAAGGTAAAAAGTCATTTGGTAAGCGCCGTGTCATCTCTGTGTACACCTATTAAATCCCTTAATTAGTGATTATTGTGTTTTTAATCAGTTGGAAAGGGGGCTGAAAAAACACAAGGGAAGGGGGGGACGATTGTCTCCCTTGTAATTTTAGTCTATCACCGAGACGTGGGTAGAGGGTTTGAACACAGTCATCAGTGGCACTAATTGCTGTAATAGTGTTGGTGGTGGAGGAGCTTAATGGGAGCAGGGGGGCGGATTGTGTATCGATTAGGTAAACATAGTTTGTGTTTGAAGGGGGAAACAGTAGACATGGTGCCGAGAGAGCAGGGGGGGGGGAATGATTTGCATAATTACATATACATACAATGTACAAGTTTATGTATCTACTTAGTCTGTCTCTCCTACACACAACTACGTACATTAAAAAAGACACACACAGTTCTTGACTTAGCAAATTGAGTGGGAAGAGTAGGGGGAAAAAGTGAACTAGGGATGAGGAGAAAGTGGTTGATAAAGAAAGAGAGAGAGAGAGAGAGAGAAAGTTGTTTAAGATAGAGAAATAAAGAAAGAGAAAGTGGTCTAGAAATAAATTAATCGACAAAGAGAAAGTGGTTTATAAAGAAAGTGGTCGAGAGAGAGAGAGAGAGATAACGTGGTCTAGAAAAAAATGAAAGTGGTCGATTGAGAGAGAGAGAGAGAGAGAGAGTGAAAGAGAAGGTGGCCGATAGAGTGAGAGAAAGAGAAAAAGATTAGGGATAGTACACGAGAGATAAGTGATCGTCAGAGATATAAACATTTCGAGTGAAAAATAGAGAAAGAGAGAAAGTGGTTTAGAGAGAAAAAAAAAGACATCACCAGAGAGAGAGACATTAAGTAAGGCAACAAGAAACGGTGAAATAGAATATCGGAGATAGAGAGAGAAAGAGAGACGGATAAAAAAAAAGACAGGAGGAGGGGAGGGAATAAGAGAGACAAATCGAGCGCGAGAGGGCCAGTTGTTTCTCTTTGAAAGCAGCATTAACATGTCCACTCTACTGTTGACTCGCCAACCTCTCCACGGACACAGTTTATTAACACCTCGGGCCGCACGCCTTGGTCCACTGTCGAAATTGAACCGTTTCTCACCCAGATGTCAAGTTTTGCATGAACTCCCATACCACCCAACACTCCATCTAAATCCAACACTTCCTCCCGCCCCCATCGTCGTGTGGGCTCTGGCCTCACAGTAAACAAAGTGCAATGCTATTTGCGTTTACTAAATACAGCGAACAGTTACTCTCGGTCTTATGTGATAACGCTATAAACTCTATTATAAACACCAGCAAGAGACGCCACACTTTGACCCTAATAGTCTCAGTCTACTGATATACTAACAACAGAGACAACCACAAAGTATTCTGGACTCTGTAACAATGCCTAATAGTGTTTGTTTATATAATAGTGTCAGTGTATTGGAAACAAATAATCACACCTATTAAGCAATTATTGACACATTTACGATATAAATGCTTATAAAAGAACACTTTCTCAAAGACGCACATGAAGGGCGGGCAACACCTAATCCAGAGAGAGACAGGAACAGCAGGCTAAAGAGTCAAGAGAGAGAGAGAGAGAGCATATAATAATTGTAATATTTGTAAAATTGTAATACTATAATTGTAAAATTGTTAGTAGGAAAGACACAGTTTTGGTGCACATCTGTGCAATCTCGATTAGGCGCTGTGGTCGAGTGGTAAAACGCTTGGCTTCCAAACCGGTGGGTCCCGGGTTCGAATCTTGGTAAAGACTGGAATTTTTAACTTCGGAGCCTTTTAAGGCGCCTTTGAGTCCACCCATCTCTAATAGATACCTGGCATTAAAAATTAAAGACGGTTGGTCGTTATGTGCTGGCCACATGACACCTTTTACGGCGCCTTTGAGTCCGCCCAGCTCTAATAGATACCTGGCATTAAAAAGTAAAAGCGGTTGGTCGTTGTGCTGGCCACATGACACCCTCGTTAGCAACGCAAGTTCTGAAAGGGGAAATTTTTTTTTACATGTAGAGGAGACTTAAGCAAATATGGGGATTTAACAAAATACAAAAAGTCTACTTTACTATTGTTTGGATATTTAAACATTGACATTCTGAAGCATCCTTCATTGGATGAGGAACATTTTTGTAACACTCTTCTGCAACGTCTCTTTTTGTGTTTTCCATTTTTCCAAGCAGCAAATTTTGAACTCCATGCACAAGTACCAGCCTCGCTTTCACATCATTAGGACGGCAGACTACATGAGGATAGGCATTTCGCCCAGGACTACAGTGGTCTTCGAGGAGTCTCAGTTCATCGCCGTCACAGCCTATCAGAATGAACAGGTAGGAGCACACACACCTACACACGTGAACACATACGCACACAGCCACACCTATATACGGGTATGCCTGCACATATATCCATGTATACATTCACACACACACAATGGCGTTTTTTTGGTAGGACGATCGTGGCCGATGGTGTGTCAGGGCAAGTGTTACAAATAAGTTAGGGCACCAAGCTATTTTAGATATGTGGCCTCTTTCAATCAACATAAGGCCACTTTCTTTGCTTTTTCTTAAAAATGATTGAAAAAAAAAAACTGAAACAATTTTAGCCCCCCCCCCCTCCCCAACATTTTTGGGCTTATCTTGCCTTTAGGCTAATCCAACACTGGCAAAGCTAATGGCTTTTTCTTAAAATGTGAGAAATTATTAGTCCAAAGCAGTGCAGCGGCTTAATTAGAGAAAAAAAACAGCAACATCTATTCACCATTTCTACTTCCTGTTTGAGAAAGTCTTATTTAGTTAAGGTTTAAAAAAAAATGTTTATATGGTTTCTATATTTTTATGTTCTCTATATTTATATGTTTGTTTTTATCTTTCAGATAACAAAGCTCAAAATAGACAATAATCCTTTTGCTAAAGGATTTAGAGAGAACGGAGGTGGTCGAAACAATAAAATGTAAGTTTTTTTTTTTTTAACCCTATCCAGGTTAAACTGACCTATCTCTTTCTCTCCTGCACCCCTTACCAAACAAAAACAGCCCCCCCCCCCAATGAGTGAGTTAATGACACTGTATTCTGGTCTTGCAGGAAGAAGCAATGCGCCCCTCACCTGGACACCTCCACCTCCTCCTCCCTCTCCCACGACGGGCACCTGTCCTCCAACAGTGACGTGGATGACGATGAGGACAACGTGGAGATTTGCGTGGACGACGATGACCAGCACTCCAACGTCTGCTGTCCAAGTGACCAGGACGAGGAGAACCCTGGGAGACGCAGCGCGGGCGCCTCTTCCAATGGTAAGAAAACTTTTCTTATTTCTTAGTACACTTTTAATTTTTAAATCAACATCCTGTCCCATTATTATAATGACTGTTAAGGCTTATCAATGTAGCAGTATACCCTACAATTACAGCGCAGCCTGTTTGCAGTCTCTGTACCTACAATTACACCAATGAAAATTTTAAAACGCTTTTGCCAATATAGATATTTCTTTTCTAATTTACCTAAATTACTGACCTAGTTTTATGACTGACCTACTTTTATTTATTTTTCCTGACCTAGTTTTTTTTATAACCTTGTTCTGATTGGCCTTGTTTGCTTTTAATTCCGACTGTTTTGGTTGCGTAATATTTGATATAAGATATAGACCTTTTAACGTTAATGTTAATTCACTTTTTGAATAACTTTCTTCTTTTCTCTTCATCCAGATGAAATCAATATGGACAGTAAAGAATTTATCCATCGACAAAAGAATTTTGAGCCAGACGACAGAGCTATCTATCCAAATCATGGTCTGTCTCCTAGACACATAGTAGAAGGCAAAAATTGTGATACTAAAGATTCAAAGCCATTGACATTTAACATTAATAGGGAGTTACACGGTGATAAAAAGCCTGCAGAGGACGCCTCTTCTAGGTTGGGAATGCAAGAACATGAGGATACTTCAAGGAAACCTCTTCTCAAACATAGTGCAGAGAGCTTGATAGCCAAAACATCGCCCAATGACGAGCGAAGGAGAGTCTGTGATGCGATGAAACTCTCATCCTTAGAAAAGGCAGACCCGACCAGTATTAGTAGGCTGACAGACAATGATGAGTCTCCGATTTTTAGCAGAGCCAGGCAGTTCAGGGAAGGATCAGATTCAGAAAGGGCTGAAGCTTGTCCTCCTTCGGGTGAGCAAATGCCAATGAACTGTTCAAGCCGGCTCGCTCATCACAGATCTTTGCTCTACTCCCAGGATGGTTACAGCGCTGACACAGAGTCAGAGGGCATGCAGAGGCACGCTGCTGGACAGTTACATCTGTCCCCGCATAACCAAAGAGACAAAGTCCTGTCACGGCAGGAGGACAGGCTCAGCCAGTCCCACTATCATCAGCTGTTGAGGCTGGAGTCAGAGAAGCGCGACCTTTTTGAGAAGGAAAACAGGTTCTTGCAGGAGCAGAAACTTTTAAGCAAGGACTCTCGAAGCCCACCAAATGTGACGGTCTGTCAGAGGTCATCGCTGGCTCACTCACTGTTCCCAATGTGCCATCCTAACATATTCGGGACCAGTGCATCAGCTTTCCACCACCCAATGGCATCTCTTTATATCAACACCATGGCCGCTCATCCGCAGTTCCTGTCCCATATCGCATCCTCCTCAATTGCATCCGCTGTCACAACACCATCGTCTTCTCCTCCACACAGATCCCCAACCAACGCCCTATCAGCCCTTTCCGCATCTTCCTCAGCATCCTTGTTTCCATCCTCCATGTCGCAAGCCTCCCTCCACCACAACCTCCCATCCTCTCATCCAGCAGCCATGGCTAGGGCCTTAGCCGCCTCCGCCCTGCCCATGTCGCATCCACTGACATTCCTACCTCGCCACGCTGCTGCTTCGTTGGGCCCCTTGTTCCAAGCACGCTCTCCGCCAAGCAGATTCCACCCTTATGCCCCCAACCCTGTCAGTCCTGGCATCCCTTCGTCACCAGAGGGCGGAGTATCAAACTCCAGCTCGCCGAGCCCATCCAGTTCGCCACTCATGAAGCTTTCGTCCAATGGGGTCATCAAACCAGTACCCCTCCCAAGAGAAATTGGCCTCAACCTGAGCACATCTGACTCTAGAGTAGTCCCTGTGTAGATGACAGTTTTAACCCCTTGCTGACCACAACTGAGGTCTTGAAAGTTGTTTAAACGTATGTTTTATGCTCACTATAAAAGACATAATCGCCGAGAACTGCAGTGAACCCATGATGCTGACATTACAATAAACAGAGAGTGCAGTCTTCACTTTGCCAAATAGATCTCTAGATCTATAAGAATCTAATTTAACATTTCTGCAGGGAATGCCAACTAGATCACTAGATCTAAAAGAATCTAATTTAACATTTCTGCAGGGGATGCCAACTTTCCTTCTTATCGTAGCTTTATTGACTTGTAATTTATTACTGAATGCTGCCAACTGTTGAACACGAAAAAGATCCAGGCTTTCATGTGTCTATATTGTTACATATGATTTGAGGGTTAAAATTTGTGTTTACAATTGTTTGTTTGCCATTTGCGTACGTGGGCTTACAGCTTATATTGGAAAAAAAAAGCGTGTAGATTTACTGTAAATATTACAATGGCCCTTATTATAATTGTTATCATTAATAGCAGGGCAATAAAGAAACATTCTTTATTTTTCTGGTGTAAGAAGGAGCATAATTTGCATATAATTCATTTATATTTAAATTCAAACATTTTACAAAAACGTTTTTGTCTGTGTTAAAAAAATGAAATGAACTGTTATTGTATTATGTCTGTCTTTCTATTTAATCTTTTGACTCTCTACTGCGTTGTAAATGTTTCAATATAAAAATATGGCAATTGTTCAAATGATTTCAATGTATAAAATGTAATCTGCTCATGTCCAGACACAATGGCAGGGTCTTGTCAAACATTGTAATTTGGTTTTTCTGTCTTTCCGAACTGTTTATAAATGTGAAATTGTAATATCGACTTGGCTTCTTGGTATGTTTGTGTATTGGTTTTAATGCTGTTTCAAATAAATTGTCAATAATTACTTGTTATTACGATATTCCCCCGTCCCCAACACACACACACATACAACTCACGCGTACTCTCGGTGTCTAAACAATTCTAAGTATATAGTACATTGTGATAAGCCCTCCCCCCCCCCCCTTTCGGCCTTTCCCCCCCCCCCCCCCCCCCCCCCCCCCAGGTTTTTAACATGCACGAGTTTTAGTTCTCACTTATTTCTATCTGGTTGAAATGTGTCTCTACATCTGACGGAATAGACGTACATGGGATTGACCTGTTTTTTTTTTTTTTTCGTGGAATTCGGACAGGAAGTAACTTTCTTTCTTTTTTTAACTTTTCAGTGTTAGTGCATACTAGATGAGACATCCAGTGTGAGGTTGACTGTGGTACTTTTCAGTAGACTGTTTGTCTTTATAGAGTATATACAAAATTTGGTTTTTCAATCGCTAAATAACAAACTCCCACCATTCTGCCCTTCCATTCTCAGGTGCCCATCACGACAAGTAAGGGACTTTACTCCACCCCCCCCCCAACCCCCCACCAATCCCTGGTCAATGCAGACTGCAGGGGAGGTATAGAAGTAACATATGGACTTCTAAATCTTAGCTTATTATGTTGATCGGGTATATTCATAAAATGGTATACTATATAATTCTTAACTCACACAATTTGAAAATGTAACGTCTATTATATAGTGTAGTAGAGACATGTTGTTTTTTTGTTGTTATGTTGTATTGTGTTGTTTAAATATTCAATGCTTTGTGTGTATGTGCTTGTGTGTGTTACATACTCCGTGGACCTAGTTTTGAGTATAGCTTTCATTAGATCAGTTAATGTCGGCCCTTATTTCCCAATGTCCAGTGTATGAATTGAATTTCGTGCTTGTGTTTGTTTTTTGTGCGTGCGCGTGTGTGTTCGTGGTGTGGCATCACAATGCATAATTATTGCATTTTTGCATTATTAGACTTAGCCTGCCACAAATGTCCGATATATATATATATATATATAAAGTAATAGAGAAATAACTTACAAAGAAATAGGCTTAGAAAAGAGGTGCGGGGGAGGTGAATTAAATCTGATTAGATAAATAGAATGAATGAAGTAGATGTTTGTAGATCTTGTGTTTTCTCTCTATGTCCTTGATATTGTCAAAACTGTCAGCTCCGCCACACCATTCCGCCATCTTTTTTAAATGTCAAGTCGTGTACAATTATCTTCCATACAGTTAAGGCTAAATTACTTCGGTTGGTTGAAATATTTTTCAAAATAAGAAAAATAATAATTTCTTATTTGTGTTACATTTTTAAATCTAATTCGTCTTTATTTGAATTGAATAAAACAAAATGATGATTACATTATGTTGAAGAGTAAAATTGCTCTGAAATCAGATCCTGTTTCGACCGGAAGTGCTTAACCCACCCATGTCTATATTTAGCATAAAACAAGACAAGACAGCGGTCTTGAGAGAAACAAAGCTCTAGTCCTAGCTTCATGAAGTTTTAAGCATAGGCGTTGTAGAGCTGTTATTCGGATGTAGAGTCATTATGAATGAATAGATCTAAAGCTATCAGTCAGACATTACCAGTGAAATTTATAATGGAAGTTACCCCCCTCCCCTTTTCTCAACCTCATCCTTTAACAACTACTAATTTTAAAAAGTTTTTTTTATAAAAATGGCGTTACTTACAAATGATCAAACTAGATAAATTATGAATGTGTGTTTAGGAGCTGATTGTAATTTAATGATGTGTTCTTCATGTGTTTGAGCACAATGTCCTCTCCTTGAACTGGAGTGTTTGTATATAATATTAATTTGAAATCTACAACAGCAACAAAACATTTCTTGAAATAAAAGTGCAATACATTTAATACACGAGTTTTTGGTTTTATTGTGTCATTATCTTATCGTGTCAACTTCAATTTACTATCTAGATGACTTACTTATGGAGGAGAAATAATTTTTAAAAGAATTACTTATATGACGCATCTTAAAGTTTTGTGTCAGGCTATCCTATCTATCTATCTATCTGACTATCTATCTATCTGTCCGTCTGTCTCTTTCTCTCTCTCTCTTTCTCTCTCTATCTGTCCCCTTTCAGACCTTGCGATAGGGCAGATGATGTAAAGGTCATCTGTTTCTGAGGGACCACGGTTAAAGAGGGTGTCATGTGGCCACCACAACGACCAACCGACTTTATTTTTCCCCAGCTAATGTCAGGTATCCATTAGAGCTGGTTGGACTCGGAGGCTCCATACAGATACTGAATCCCAGCTTTAAATAGGATTGCTTTACCACTCAGCCACCTCTATGTGTATATAGGTATGTTAGAAATGTGTATTTAGAAAATTAACCCCTTTAATACCCTAGACTTATACGTTACAAGTAGAGCGAATGTTCGGGCCAAACGTCTTTAAAAAGAAACATTGGAATGAGTATATTATATACATCAAGACATATATCTTACAATGAGAGATTAATCCTTTTTGTATTGTGACTTTATATATATATATGTACCAGTCCATCCATCCATTAACGAAGAGAGTTATCAATTAAAAAAAAAGATAAATAATTTTAAAAACAAAACTGTTCCATTTGGGAAGGTAAAATGTAGCCGTTGCACCAGAAATTTTCTAGATCTAAAATATGAAATTTTGTTTTTTTTTAAATATCTTTTCTTGTTTTTGCGATCTAAACGGGACGGAAGGACGGACGGACGATACGAAACCTTTTTCACGTTTTCTCTAAAAAATAACACTAATATGTTAACACTTTTTCCTCCTCCCTATTTTTTTTCTTTCCCTTTTGTCGCCAGGAACTTTTGACCGCTATATTTAATCTTTACCCCATATGTGACGTCACTCAGACACAATGGCGACTCTGCCACTACGATTTGCAGCACTAGAGGCGTTATAAAACCTGACCTATATAATAATTAATTATTATTATGTTTCTTTCTGTTCTTTTCATTTCATAACTGAAGAATAATAATAAAAGAAAGTAATTTAAGAAACAAAGTACACACAATAAGAAACCCAAAAAATAATGTAATTAATGTAATTAGCATGCATATGTTACTGCGTAATAGCGAATCGTTGCTAGGGAGTGCAATGTCGCTGGCGGAAGGATTTTCTAGTTCTTGTCTACTACGGTGGTCTTGACGCGAGCTTACAGTGGAGCGTATAAATAATAAACCTTCAGGTAACGATTTGCAACTTTGCTTCTTTTTACAGGTGTTAATGTGTGTGTATGTGTGTGCATATGTGTGATGTGTGTGACTGTGTCTGAAGTAAGGCCAGAAACTTTGAGGCGAAAGAGAGACGGAGAGGGATGGCGCCCAGTCTAAGTGCAAGAGGTAACATGTCGACGCCAAAACGACAAGAAGTATTATAACTCCTTTCATTGCCATTATTTTAATCTAGGCTTTACAACAGCTTTCCAGGGGTGGGGTTGTTGATCTGGGGGGGGGGGGGGGTAGGGAGATGTGGATGGAGAATGGGAAGTGGCGGATATTATGTAAGGTTTAAGTGAAACATTTGTTTGAAAAAGGTAAATTTGTCCCATTGACTGGGTTAGACATAAACAGGGCTATTTAAACAAAAGTTCTGCCACAGGCAGTATAGACATTTACTATATTTGTATTTTAATTCCAAACATTCACTACTTGTTGTTGTTGGTTTTTTTTTGTGATTATATTGTAACATTTACGTTTAAACATATGACTTCAGAATATATGAATATTAAACACTGATTACAAAGTCGGAACGCAAGGCCACGCTCACTATTAAATGATTCAGGGCTGCTACTGCTAGGGCACTGGGCTCGTGTTCAAACGTTCAAGTGGTCTCAACTTGTCAACACAGGGGCACATTTTTCCTTCAATTATTATCTTTAAAACATTTGGATTTAAGATAAGATAAGACAAGATAAAATAATTTTTATTGATCCAATTAAATAAAAATTCAGTTTGACTACAATTGACAATCTCGGGGTAACTAGTTCCGTTGTAAAGCTCGTTCCATTCCTCGACAACTATTTCTGACCTTGAAAACTTATTGTGACCTTTGATTTCCCATGTAATTTAGTAAGCTCTTCATAACATTTCGAACCAGCAGGGGCACCTAGGAAGTCGCCTGAGTGACCAGTTCATGATGCTTAAGTAGGAAGTAGCTACATGTTGCGGTATTTCCCAGAAGGCAATTGATGAGATATGTTGTGACTTCCGATACAAGTTAATGCTATTAGGAAAGGCAAATTAATTGTTCTCTTAAATAGTAGAAATTATGTATGGTTTTGTATACCAGATTATGATAACATAAGATTTAAATATTAAGACTAAAAATAGCAAAAAAATCTATACTACGGAGTGTAATGAAAAATACATTTCACAACTTGATTTGTAGAACAAACAGGCACTCATTAGTTACACATATGATGACACTTTATAAATAATAAATGAAAAACTCCACGGTGAGAATACAACACGAAGGCACGAATCTAGAATAAACTCTTCTTAACCTATTGTCTTTTCTTTATATATTGAAATTTAAATCAAGAAAAGAAAAAAAAGCTGAACGACCCAGAATCAGAAGTAGCATTAAACGTTTGTTTATAGTCATCTCCCCTAAGCTACTTGGCTAAAAATATCTACCGTGGTCATATCACAGTGCAACTTCCGTTGTTAACAATAACAATCATATTGCAGACACGTGACAAATAAAATTAACAAAATTTGATGATTTACGAGCAGTTTCAATGACATTAAAAAAACAACAACTATGGGTGGTAGGAAAGATGCAATATGTTGTATGTTATTCTCCTACCAATCAATTTGTATTTCTAACACAATCTTCTATCAGCTCTATGCACACCTCTTCCTGTGATGCTCTCACCTCAGAGACTACCCCCAAAAGGTCGAAATAGTTGGCGTAGAGTCTTTGGCAAAAGGCCAAGTGAGAGCCAAACTTTCAAATATCCGAAACATTAGCGCCAATTGTGAGCCAAACCTTATACTATAGTATCTGAAATATTAGAGCCAAATGACTTCTCTGTTATTTCTTTGACTCCTTCTCTTTCTTTTTTCATTCTGGTTCATTTTTGTTTCTCTAATTCTTTCTCTAGTCTTCCGCATTTTACTACACCTCAGTTTCTCTCTCTCTCTCTCTCATATTCTCCTTATCTCTACCCATTCTTCTTCCCTTCCTCAATACTTACTCCTTTTCTTTCCATTTTTGTTCCTCTCCCTCTCTCTCTTATACTCTTTTCCACCAGTCTTTTACTTTCTTAGTTTTTTACATTCACTCACCCGCCATTTTCTCCCTCTCTTTCTATCTCTCTTATACTTTCTCCATTTTTTCTTCTTTCCCTCTATTAGTCTCTTTCTGTCTCTTTACGCTCAAGTTTTTCTCCCATCTCATTCTCTTTTTTTTTATCCCCCTCCCTCTCTCTGTCTTTCTCCTCTCCTATATCTCTCTTTTTTACCTCTCCAATGTTCTAATCTTTATTTCAATTTATTTTTCTCTTTCTTTTCTCCTTCTCTTTTTTTCTCCCCCCCCCCCCCCCTTAAACTCTTACTTTCTCCCAGTTCTTGAGTCTTTTACTAAACTTCCAGTGATGCGGAGTTGTCTCGATCAGATCCTATCAACCCCAAGAGCTGGAAGCTTACCCACTTGCAAGATCATCATCCTGGTCTAATCTTTCATCTGTCCACTATGACGGCCAAATTCGACTTCCTTCCGCCCCCAACAAAAAAAAAAGGGGGGGGGGGGGCTCGACTCAAGCATGGGTGCAAATTAGGGAAGAGGGAGACCGATTGTTCAGTTATCTCCCATCACGCTACTAGCTCCATCCTTTAGCTACCAGCTGCTGGAGGTGACGGCACGATGACCACTTGGGGGCCAAACCTCTTAGCCCAGTGACTCAGGGACTTGTCCCCGACGATTAATATCTTATTAACTCATCAGCCTAACCGCCATCTTTCTCTTCATCTTGAAGTTTTGTTTTTTTGTTTTTTTTTTTGCCCGTCTCGTCGATCCGCCCGTTACCCGCCCCGCCACTTGTTGTTCAATTGAGATGCTAATCTGTCGTCTGCTAGTCTTTTTTTTTTTATTCTAACGCTCTCAAACCCCGTCTTCCCGCTTTAAAAAGGATTTGGGTTAATTTAGAAACAACAACTGAGGTCGACTGTCTGCTCTGCCTTCATAGACCTTCAGATGTGCTCAGAGACCTTTACAGACCTTCAGAGGCGTTTTAGAGACCTGCACGAATCTATACATCTGACACTAAGGCGTAATTTAAAATAAAATATGTTGCGATGATAAATGTTTAAAGTGTAAATGACCGACTTGCCTTTCTGAATGTAAATGTCCCCAATTGATATCAAATGACATTTTCAAATGTAAAATTTTTTACTAAAATACATGATGAGCACAAATGACAAAGATGACATTTAAAAGGCATCTACCATCCTTTTTGTTTTTTGTTTTGTTTTAACTATCTAGATTAGACTTACTTCACAAAAGATTTCCTTTTTTTCCACTTGTATGAATAAAATCACTTCTATTGGTTAATTTTTTTTGGAGGGAGGACGAAGCATATTTAATTAATGTGGTGACACATATAACTATTACATTTCTAACTGACGATTGCAAACAATAATAATCGTAGTGTTGATATTGTTAACATTTAGTTATTCAGATATAGGTTTGATCGTATTGGTAAATATAACTATTACTTTAGGCATCTTGCATAGGATAATGCATGGAATGGTGAATAAGAGAATGCATGGGATAGTACTTTAGATAATACAAGGAATGGTAATTGTACTAGTGCTTGGGATAGTACTTGGGATAATACATTGGATAGCACATAGCATAATGCATGGGGTGTTTCATGGGATAGTGCATGGGATAATGCTTGAAATAATGCGTGGAAAAATTATGGAATAATTTTGGGATAATGCATAGAATAATGCATGGGATAGTGCATGGGATAATGTATGGGATAATGCATAGTCTAATGTATATGATAATGTACGAGATGGGATAGTACAAATCGGATAAAATTTATGGAATAGTGCATGGGAAAGTGCATCTAATAATGTATACTAAGGCTTTTCTGGATATTATAGTATATTCAATTTTATTGCGATGTGAAACATTATTATTTTGAATTAGCTGCTAACAAAATGAATTTTAATTTAAAATGTCTTTTTCCAATGACCTTAAAGGTAAAAAAAAAAGGTCAGTTTAAGATGAACAAATATTTTCATTCCACCTAATTGGGCTAATGAGGTCTCATTCTGAAATGCCTTACCCGCCTGCAATCGGCACCTTCGGGGTCACGGAGGTCACACTGCAATACATAAAAGCCAGAAGCTCAACGTCTGCTCCACACAATCGTCTGCTCCACACAATCGTCTGCTCCACATAATCGTCTGCTGCACACAATCGTCTGCTCCACACAATCGTCTGCTCCACACAATCGTCTGCTTCACACAATCGTCTGCTCCACACAATCGTCTGCTCCACATAATTGTCTTCTCCACACAATCGTCTGCTCCACACAATCGTCTGCTCCACACAATCGTCTTATCCACACAATCGTCTGATCCACACAATCGTCTGATCCACACAATCACCCCTTCTCCCAGCGACTCCCACCCCTGCTGTGACACAACTTCTTGCCTTACTAGAAGAGAATCTCTCCAAATTAATTCAGTCACGTCTCTGATTTATTCCCAGAGAAATAAATTACGTCTTGCGGGAACATAAAATTTGTTTAAAGCGGTTTCTTTCCAATAAAGTCGCGAAGATAAGCGCCCAGTCCTCACGGCTGCAGGGAACCAGACATAAAAAAAAAAAAAAAAAAAACATTTTCTTACAGAAACTGGGATGTTTATTCTCGGCAATCAAAACACAAATTGGCCATTTCATTTGCTCGCGCCAAAATGAGCGTCTCGTCTGCTAGCAGTTAAATTGAAATAAAAAAAAAAAGATGGCCTTCCTCTTACCGCCACCCCCTGTTAATCAATAAGTATAGTGTCATCAACTAGAGGCGACTGGCGACAGAAACGACGGAGATTCAAACTCCTCCAAGAGCCGTTTCTGAGTACCCCAAAACACTTTCAATGGCGCATTAGACAATGTTTGTGAATGGTGTCAAGACTCTTATAATTTTCATCAGAAATTCATGGAAGGCCTATCTTTAACGAGATAGATAAAAGCTCCATCCCCTCACCCCTTTCCCTGAACGTTCCTAACACTATAGAATAGTTGAAATAAGTTTTAAAGAACAGAGGGCACATTTACCTTTGGGCCCCACTTGCCAGATCAGCTACACCCCAGGTGTGTTTAAAGCGTGTTGAAAAGATCAAGGGTGTTCATTTCAAATTGAAGTTCGCTACCGCAAAATTGTTACACAACGCTAAAAGAGTAGCCACTCTTACCTATAAAAGTACACTTTCCCTCAAAATATAAACGTATCTTTTCTCGGCTGCTTTTATACACTTAACATACAAAAAAATCACACATTTACTGCATTGTTAGGGCAAAATGTAAATACAGTGAATCCAGTTAATCGGACCACTGGTTAATCGCTTATTTGAACCAAATCATATAGTATGATACACTCGGAATCGGTTTATTGTCGTCTGACGACAATGCCGTTTATCTTGCATCCTTCACAACCAATCGCCAGCCTCTTCCCACCGTCGCCATAGAAACACACACACACACACACACTCCATGACAAAAGGGAGAAGGGGGGATAGGGATGTATTCTGTTTCTGCCTATTGCATAAGTCTAATTGTCCCCCTGTAACATAAGTTTTACCACCATTGAAGGATCAGCTACTCCCCTGACATAATAACACGATACTAAGTGCATGCGATGTCTATGTAGTCCTACCGTATCTCTGCTTTATCCATATTATTTTCTTATTTCTATTAGTTTCATATATTATCCACGCTCCATTAAACTCAGCATTAATCCATCCTGTAGTCCTATATCACGCGTCCCTAATCCCCCAGACAGCCATACTGTTTGGGGTATTTTAAAGAAATGTCTGATCTGATAGTTTACCTTAGTTACGAGGTAGCCATCACCATCCCCTTTCTTCCATGTCCCCCCCCCCCGCGCGCCCCCCAGTCACTCCTAAAGCCTTCCCTATCTCGGCGCCACATCTCCAGTACTGACATCAAGTTGATACCTTCGCCGCTCCAATATTTTTTATTGCCCTGAGGCGCCCCCAGCGCGGTAGGTCATATTTATGGCCCCCTTGCTGCCGTGGTCCTTGGTGTAACTATTTACTTCTTTTAATGTGACATGGGGCGCCTTCCGCAGGGTGGCTGTAGGGGGTGAGGCATTGAAGGAGGAAGGGGGTGAGTAACAGAAGTAGAAATATATATTTTGGAAACAAGAGAAGGAGATAAAGAGAGAAGGAGAGAAATGTATAAAGAGAGAAGAGATATACATTGAGACGTAGACAATTGAGCAGTGGCGTAGCTAGGAATTGGCCATCATTTGGAGGCCCGGGGGGGGGGGGCGCTTGACTTCTTTTGGACCCCTGCATTTTGCGTAATATTTAATATTTAATGTAAAAAAAAAACACTCACATAAGGGGCCCCCTTAAGTTGGTGCTCGGGAGGATTCTCAAATTTCCTCCCTCCCTCCCCCACCCAAGCTACGCCTCTGCCAATGAGATGGAGAGAGAAAAGGAGATAGAGAGATAAAGATAGAAGAAATGAATGAATCATAATATAGAATTCCAATAGAGATATGCAATGACTAGAGCGTGGCAAATAAAAATGCAGTTTTTTGGATTATGGGTGACTTCAACCTACCTGATATAAATTGGAAAACACTAACCATAGATAAACATCAAAACCTTTAGGACATAAATGAGCTTTTCATAGAAACTTTACACAACCTAAGTTTAGATCAAATCATTAAAAAGCCAACTAGATTAAACAACACATTAGATCTCTTCTTAACCAACAGACCTGGATTAGTAGTTGATTATGATATTATCCCTGGTCTATCAGACCATGAGATCATAAAAATACACAGTCAGATAAAAGCAGTAGCCAATACAAAAACCAAAAGAAAAATCTTACTCTGGAATAAATGTAACCTAACACAACTACACCAAGCTGCATTAAACTTTCAACAAACATTCTTATTAGAAAAAGACATTAACCAACCAGTCGATGACCTCTGGAATTTCATTAAAAACCATCTTAAAAGCATTATAGAAAATCATATACCAACTAAATACACGTCAAACAAAATAAATAAATGCTGGTTTAATAATAGACTAAAGAAGCTTTGTAAACAGAAGGAAAACCTATATAGAAAATTTAAAGCAACCAAGGCAGAAAGAGTTTACAAAAAGTATATAAAAATTAAACACCTAACCCAAAAAGTAAGCAGACAGCTGCAGAGTGAATACATAAACAATGTAATATCTAAAGATAACAACAAAAACCTATGGTCATACATTAAGTCTAAGAAAATGGAAACAACAGGCATAGCGCCATTAAAAGATGAACATAACATAATACATAATGATAATGAAACTAAAGCAAACATCCTAAACAAATACTTTGCATCAGCATTCTCAGCCCCAGGAGACAAAGACATATTTCTTAATTTGAACCAAGTAGACAACATAGAAGATTTAGTAGTACAAGAAAATGGAATTAAAAAACTATTAGCCAACACCAAACCAAATAAAGCGTCTGGACCTGATGGTATTCCAGCTAGATTACTCAAAGAACTAAGCAATGAGCTAGCCCCAGTGTTCAAAATACTCTTTCAAGCATCGCTTAACCAGGGCAGAGTACCAAAGGACTGGAAAGAAGCTAATGTCACCCCCCTATTTAAAAAAGGAGAAAAATCTGATCCAGGAAACTACAGACCAGTATCACTTACCAGCATCACATGTAAAATACTAGAACACATAATATGTAGCAATATCATAAACCACTTAGACAAACATAATGTCCTCACCCCATACCAACATGGCTTTAGGAAATATAGATCATGTGAAACACAACTAATAGGACTAATTGATGATTTTTCAAAAGGTTTAGATAATAGTGAACAAATAGATGCTATCTTACTAGATTTTTCCAAGGCTTTCGACAAAGTTCACCACCATAGTTTGCTTAAAAAATTAAAATATTTCGGCATTAACGGTCCACTGCATCAGTGGATTAAAGATTTTCTGATAGGGAGAGAACAAACTGTAATAATAAATGGCTCTAAATCAACACCAATAACAGTAAACTCAGGTGTACCTCAAGGAACAGTTTTGGGTCCACTACTATTTTTAATTTACATAAATGATTTACCAAATTGCATTAGTTCAGGAACAAAAGTCAGATTATTTGCAGACGATTGCATAATATATAGAACAATAAAAACAAAACAAGACACAGATATTTTACAAAGAGAATTAGATGAATTACAGAAATGGGAATCAAATTGGAGCATGTCTTTCCACCCAGAAAGATGTCAGTTGTTAAGAGTAACAAAAAAACTAAAACAAATTAATTCCACTTATCTTATTCATGGCAAACCAGTAACACAGACTAAAAACTCAAAATACCTAGGTGTTATAATAAATGAAAAACTGTCATGGAATCCACATATTGATGAAACTATAAAAAAATCCAACAAAGCATTAGGGTTTATTAAAAGAAATTTCTATAAATCAAATAAGAACATAAAACTAAAATGTTATTTAACCTTGGTTAGGCCAATAATAGAATATGCATCCACCGTGTGGGACCCTTCAACTCAAGAAAACATTAAGAAACTGGAACAAACACAAAATAGAGCAGTGAGATTCATAACAAACGAATATTCACATTTGACTAGGGTAACACCATTAGTAAAATCACTAAATTTAGAAAGCCTTCAGGACAGAAGACTCAAAAGTAAAGTAGCAATTATACATAAAACACTGAACCATAATCTTCAAATACAAAAACAAAATTTAATAAAATACTCTGAAAGACACAAAAATAAAGGCACATTCCTCGTCCCATATGCTAGGACAAATTTGTACAAATACTCCTTCTTCCCTAGTGCTATTAGAGCATGGAATGGGTTGCCTGAGCTAGCCAGAAAAACCAGTGACTTGGCAGAATTTAAGTCATTGGTTAATATGCATGACTAAATGCATGACGCGTAGGACGTAATCATCTTCTTTTTTGAAGTAACGTCTGTATTATATAAGATAAGAAGAAGATAAGATAAAAGGGAAAGAGAGAGATAGAGAGAGAGAGAGAGAGATACAGAGAGAGAGAGAGATGAAGAATAAAGAGTTTAGCATTATGATAATTAAAGGGCCTGTGGCTGACTGATAGAGCGCTTGGCCACTTGACCAATGGTCTCGGGCTTGAAGACTTTTAATTTCGAAATTTTTAAGGTGCCTCTCTCTAAGTCCGCCAAACTCTAGTGGGTACTGACATTATACGGGAAAGTTGTTTCGGCCACTGGTTTTCCTGGCTGGGTTAGGCAACCCATTCCATGCTCTAATGCACTAGGGAAGAAGGAGCATTTGTTCACATTTGTCCTAGCATATGGAACGAGGAATGTGCCTTTATCTTTGTGTCTTTCTGAGTTTTTTATTTTATTTCTCTCTGACTTTCTTCCCGTCTTTCTATGTCTCCATCTTTCACCTCTCCCCCTGAAACATACAAACAAACAAAAACAAAACTCAAGTCAAAAGATTAAGGAAGAATAAAGATAAGACTAAAACTAAATCATTAGAAAAACGAATACATAATAGAAAATATTATGTGCATATTTTGTGCCCCAACTCACAGTGAGAGAAATGGTCTAATTGCTCTATTTTTAACATCAACACTGACCCTTATAAAAAAATATTTAAAAAAAAAATAAAGCGCCATGGGGGAGTTCATTGACTACCTTTTACACACATTTAAACGACACCAAGGCACCAAGGTGGCGTTAGCTGCAGGGCAATATCCTCCCTCCTAGTGCATCTTTTTTTTTTCTTTGGTCACCGTGGAGGACACGTGACCATTGCTTTTTCTCCACCCCCCCCCCTTTTATTTTCGTATTTTAAAGGTTACTAGCCCATATTCTTAAAATTGTTGATTTAATGTACAGTCCCTTCTGCCCCCCCCCCCTCCAACCAGTCTATGCTTAAGTAAGGAAAAAAAAGCACCCTCTCTTATAGAGTGTTGTAGCGAGACCAATCGTTATTGAAAGCCTGCAACGTTAGAACCTGTGGGCAGTTTAAAACAATAGCTCGTACAGACCTGTGACGTGGCAACTAGCCAGTCTCCACTGCTCTTGTGTTTGCCATTGCGAGCCAGTGTTCATGCCTTCTGTGATGATTGATTTCGGCTTTAGGGAGTAGATCTAAGTTGATGAAAGTTTGTATATCCTTCAGTGACTCATTCAGTTCTTTTGTTGTTGTTGTTGTTTTTTACTTGAGGAACTGATCCCCTGCTGTGTAATAATTCATAGAATTAAGACAGTTTCGAAGGAACAGGTAGCTCTACGTCACGGCCGGATATAACCCGCGGGCCTTAGTTTGGACATCACTGTCCAACCCAACACAGCACTGTAGTGACTCTGACTACCCTCTCCCTCCCCCCCCCCCCCCCAAATCCTCTCCTGGATGAGGAAAGAGTTCCTCATTGCGAAAAAGTGGCCGCCAAAGTATTCATAAATTACGACAAATAAAGTCAGTGCTAAGACTTCTTGAGTTCCAAGACTGGTTGATTTCATCTAACTATTCACTTCAATTATAAATAATCGCTAAGATAAACAAGTCAAAGCTTCCTTTAGATCCAAGAAACGGATGCAGTTGCAACATAAAACCAAGATCTTCAGGTTATTTTAACGCACTAAACCCAGTCCCTAAGTTTCTTGGGTTAAAAAAAAGTTTCTACGAATGTGCCGTCGATAAACCCCGAACATCATCTGTCTCGTCAAGTGATGCATCCTTTGCGGTACATCATCTGTTTGACGCCGGGTTTCAAGATGGCGGATTGTCGTCCGCTAACGAAGCCAGACGGAGATAATGAGCTGGGCGGGAGAGTAGTGTCCCCTTGCACACGTGGACAAAGACGCGCCATCTTTTTTTTACAGTCGGGAAGACGGTGAATTATCGACCGTTCTATCCGTGTATATATCTACCTACATTTTTTTTGTGAATGGCGGCAAGAGAAATTAGAGGTGTGCCGACTCCCACTCTTGACATACGACGCTGGTGTGAATTCATCTTATAATGTATGGTGACAATTATAGAGCGAAAAATAGGAGATGTGGATTTATTTAGACAAAAAAAAAAATAAATAATGAGAGATAGAAAAAAAAAGTCAAACTCTAATAGAAGGAGAATTACTTTGTCAGAGTCAAAGGTCTGAAGAATAATTTGATGTGTTAATTATACATGAGGTTAGGGGGGGAAATGGCTTGGGTCCCTTTGAATAACGGGAGTTAACGAATAGAAGTAAATGAGGGGAGAGGGAGGGGAGTTCACGTGGGAGCTAATTATTCTCATCTTGAATCATACAACATGAACAGCACCCCCAACATAGGCGCCCTATTGTTCCGACTCGTCTCACGGAGAACGGCGCCCCAAACATGGCCGCCCCCCATTGATGAAGCTCATCTCATAGAGAACACTAAGGGACGAACAATGGGGAAGGTCGGATAATTTTCGTGCCCGCAGGCGCTTTGGGAGGGGGTTGTTTTCTGTCTTCACCCCCTCCCCTTTAGGTTTTCTTCTTTTAAGCGTACTTTAAAGAAAAAGAAAATAATGATAAAAATGATAGGCCTAGCCAATGGGGGCTTACGCCTTAAAATATATATATAATAAATAAAAATTTAATGAACACCCACTATAAGAAAACAATTAGTGAGGTATGTATGGACTATTCCGTCCTACTGTTAATTAGGCGGATGAGTGATAAAGCGCTTGGCATCCGAGCCAAGGAATCTCGAGTTCAAATCTCAATGAAGACTGGAATTTTTAGCTTAAGGATTATTCAGATGACACAGTCACAGAGAGTTAATCAAAACTCTGATGCGTACGTTGGGAAAAGTAAAATCTGTTGGCCCTTGCGCTGGCCACTTGACACCGTTGTCAACCGTTGACCATAGAAACAGACTAGCTTTACATCATTTGCACCCATGGATCCCAAGGTTAGAAAGGGTTACCTTTGCTTTTTTTTTTTTTTACCTTACTCTTAAGTCTAACCTTATTTGCCCAGCGATTAGCAGTATTATTGAAACAATAGTCCTTCTGTGTTAACTGGACAGTGTCTTAGCCATCTATACAGCGAAGTCTTTGTCTTCATATTGAAACAACACACACAGTAAAGAATGGAAATTCCTAACACATTAAGTCTGCCAAACAAGAATTATGACATGCTTGAATCAAAGCATTAAGTCCAGGTGAAATAGATTTGTTAAGTCAAATTGTTAGTTTTTGTAAAACTGAACTGACCGAAGCAGCTGATCATCGAACCTAAAGCATAGGCTCGCATCTTTTTATATACTCTTTTATGTCATCTAAAGGGGCATGCTGGCTGAGTCGTTAAGCACTTGGCTTCCGAACCTGAAGTCCTTGTTCGAATCTTCGGTGAGGACTGGGATTTTGAATTTCGGGATTTATAGGATAGGATAGGGATGAATCCAACCAGCTCTAATGGATACTTGACTTTAGTTTTGGAAAGTAAATGCCGCTGGTCATTGTGCTGGCCACATGACACCCTGCTCGTTAACAGTTGGCCAAAGAAACTGATGACTTTAACATCATCTGCCGTATAGATCGCAAGGTCTGAAAGGGGAACTTTGCTTTGATTGCGTCATCTGGTGTTTTTTCGATAGTTCTACATAGAGTTGTGAAATCACTAGAAGTTTCCGTCCTAATTCTAGTTGTATAAAAAGTGATTAGTTGAACACATAAATTAATGACGTCTTTACATTTCTTTTTTTACTTCTTTATATCAATGCTTGAGAACACAAGCGAATAACGTCATTCTACATATTTTTGTTACAATCGTATACATAGTTCAATGCTAGGTTGCCCAATAGGAAGCATTTATAATCATTTATTTTAATTTGCAATGGCTGATTGAGAAATGAGACGCAGATAGTCAGATCCTAACTATATACTTGAATAGATAGATAGATAGATAGATAGATAGATAGATAGATAGATAGATAGATAGATAGATAGATAGATAGATAGATAGATAGATAGATAGATAGATAGATAGATTGAGGTCGCTGAATGGTAAATCACTAGACTTCTGAAATTGGGTCCCCCGGGTTCGAATCCTGTTGAAGGCTGGGATTCAGTATCTGTATGGAGCCTCTGAGTCCAACCAGCTCTAATGGATACCTGACATTAGCTGGGGAAAAGTAAAGTCGGTTGGTCGTTGTGGTGGCCACATGACACCCTCTTTAACCGTGGTCCCTCAGAAACAGATGACCTTATCATCAGGTGCAAGGTCTGAAAGGGGACAGACAGACAGACAGATAGAAAGATAGAAAGAGAGAGAGAAAGAGACAGACGGACAGACAGCCTGCCAGCCAGCCAGACAGACAGATAGAAAGATAGATAGATAGATAGATAGATAGATAGATAGAGAGATAGAGAGATAGATAGATAGATAGTTAGATAGATAGAAAGTTTTTTTTTCGAAATAAGCTCAGAAGTAGAGGGTCATTATTTTTACAGTACAAAACGAATACATTAGTCCACTGCCTGACCACAATATCTTCACTTAGGATCCCCCCCGCCCCCCGCCTCTTTTTTTTTTTTAAACCAGTCTAAAAACAGGAACAGATAGCAGAACCGGGGAGGGGGGAGAAGTTATAGGAGGTAAATCTTCCATGACAGTCACTGATGCCTCGTTCTGGCCTCAAGCAGCAGTATATATTTCCGGTTGATGCGCGCATGTGGAGAGGTGGGGGTGGGTGATGTCTACTCAAACGTACGGTTGCCACGCGACGTGTGGAAGCTTCATTTCACCCACAAATTTATTTTTTTTCTTCTTTCTCGTTCTCTCCATCCAGGCGTAGAAACTTGATGAGGCTTCGCCTCAAGGTGGAAAGAAAAAACGGGAGGATATTTAGAGAGCTGTACATGATACTTATACTGGCTGAGTGAGTGAGTAATTATGAAGAGAGAGAGAGAGAAAGAAAGAGGGAGAAAGAGCAATAGAGAGAGAAAGAAAGAAAGAGAGAGAAAGAGGAAGAGAGAGAGAGAGAGAAAATAGGAAAGAGAGAGAAAAACAGAGAGAGAAAGAAACAGAGATAGAGTCAGAGGGAAAGAGAGAGATAGACAGAGAGAGATAAAGAGAGAGTAGTTCCACTCTGATGGAACACCTTCGCATGACCAGCCCTAAACTGAAACTTATAATCATCCCGTGCGGCTCCCCGGTAACGCCCTAACAAGCAGGTATCATGCCCTTGGTTTATGAGCCTGTCGACGCCTACGGGCGCCACCCCCCCCTTCCACCACGCTCCCCATCTAGCCCCCACTAGGTAAGATCACCATCATTTGTCATCGACCCAGGTTGCGGGAGCCAGAGGTAAAGGCGTAAAGATAGAGACGTCAGGAAGAGACAAAGGAGTCTCCCGGAAAGAAGATAGGCGTGCCGTGATCATGGCGCATTGTTGGTCCCCGTCTTCTAGGTTTACACCCAACAATCTGTCTGTCTGTCTGTTCTCTTGTCTCTATCTTTTTTAATGACCTTATTAGAAGTGATCCTGATTTTTTTAGAGCACTTTTCGATTCCAGCACAGTATCAAATTTAATACACTTTTAAAAAAACAATAAAAATACGTTGTTTCGACAACTTTTTCGATAGCTTGATTACAATACCTCTGTTCAAGTCATGGAACCTGGAACCTGCATGGACTCCATATCAAAACGGCTCTAACGATTTTCCTAAGTATTCAACTGTTGATGTCTATTGCATAGAAAAGAATTATTAGTTGGCCACATGGGGAAAACTCTACATTTCTCGTTATAATTGTTAAAAGTATAAAAAAAAATATATTTAAATTAGGCAATAACTGGAGTAAAGCCGAAGTGTAGCGATAACTGAGATGTTTATTAAATTGAAAGTTGCTTGAAGTTTATTCATACATAATATAAGCTTTGCTCTATATATATGGGTAAATTTGATACAGGTTGCGTCTAGATTCTAGATATAGAAGAAGATCTACTTCTAGACTAGATCTTAAGACTTCTAAATCAGATACGTGTAACGAAGGTACCAATAAATAATTTCTTTCTTATACAAGTAGTTAGTCCCGCCCACCTCATCGGCACAATTGTCTTAGAAAAAAACCTGGCGGTGTCAAATTCACAAGTTCGATACCCGGTTTGAGGTAATATATTTTTTTAAATATTTTATTTTATTAAAGTTGTATAATGGAAATATTTTTTTAAATGTATTTTTTTACAAGTTTTTATTGTTTTAATTATTGTTTTACTACCTCCGTTCTTAAAAGTAGCAAACATAATAACTAAAAGAAAAATAAATAACATGATGTTAAAGAAATATTAAAAACAACAACTCTGGGATGGCCAGAAACAAAAGAGCTATGGGATTTTGTTATGTTTACACCGTAGTTCAGACAGTTGAGTCCCCTGGTTTCATCTTGATCTAGATTGTATAAAGATACCTCTAGAATCTAGAGCTAGATCATTGAAGTTTCTTTATTTTCATGTCACTAAAGTTTTTGTTTTTTCATTTCAGAAATAATTCACTTCTTGGAAATTGTAATTTCAATATTTTGGTATCACGAGGAGCTACAGCATGGGCATCAGATACTCTAGTGCACCTTCACCTGTCCTTTAGTCTCTTGGGATGTTGGGGCACCACACAAGACCTGTGCACCGTCTTTCTCCATTCCTTTCTGTCTCTTGCCTTGGATAGAACCTTTTTTTAATAGCAGGCCAGTCCATTTTTTAATGTTGTCTTCCTATCACTTTCTCTGTCTTCATCTTCTTTTTCTGTGTACTGTTCCCTGAAGGAAGGTCTTTGCAGGGCCTGAAGACCTTGTAATATAGCCATAGAGTTTTAGTTTGCGTCTTTTTAAATAGTTAGCAGGTCAACGTAGGGTCCAATCGCTGTAGTCTCTAATTTATTCGTTTTTAATGCGGTCTTTAAATGTGATACTTAGGATCCATCTGTAGCATCCCACTCCTTTTTAGATCAGCAGTCAGCGTCCAAGACTCGCAAGCATATAAGAATATGTCCATGACCGCATCAATCTGACTTTGGTGTTGAGGTTTATGCCTTTGTCTTTCCATTGCAAAACTCAAAACAATACCATAGCTACTCCTATGATATTCTGTTTCTAACCTGTCTTTGTCTGACTCTTTGTCACTGTCTTTTTTTCTCAGTCTCTCTGTGTTCGTAAATCTCTGTCTCTGTCTCTCTTTCTCTTTGCCTCTTTTTTCACACACACTCTCTCTCTCTCTCTCTCTCTAATTTTTCTTCCCATGAAAAACATTTCAGAAAAAAACAACGATTGCTATCAATAACGCTCGTTTACTGTATAGTCTATCTACTCTCGAGCAATTAAGCTCTTCGGCCAACGACTCCTATTGAGATGGAAAAAAAAAACTCGGGGGGACAAGTGTATATTCTGACACCGGGACGTAAATTAAGAGAAAGGATTGAGCCCACGCTGCCCCATTAGGGGATGCGTCGATGACAAAGCACAGTGAAAATTAAGATAATAATGGCTTGCTTTCCTCTCCGTGCGACGTCGGCGCTTGTTGATTTTTCAGGGGCGGCTCACTCCCTCGATGAATATGTGGAACTGATACCGCAAATTACTATATGCAGCCCCTACAAGGGCGCTTAGATATTAAGGCTGTTCAAGTAGTGATGGGGGGGGGGGGGGGAGGGGCGCATGGGGGAAACGGTGAGATAGGGTGTTTATCCCTAGCGGACAAGGATTCAGGATTTATTTTTAAAATGATGTTAGTGTAGAGTGCCGATAACAATAGCAGAGATCCCGTGATGAAGGGGCGCCGATTGAAGGGGTGACAGGGGGCGTTTGTTATGGACACTGTGCCTTATGGCTGACAAGATAGTTGTCTTCCTTGGACATGATCATCTTGTGTTCACGGCTTTCCTTTTCTGAAAAGTCCTTCCTTGTGTGTTTACCTCCCTTCTTCGTCTTCACTTATCTGCCCTTGATTTTATGTAGGCCTTGAGATTTCAAATGTTCTCTCTCACACTTTTGACCGAGGGGGAGGGTTAAATAAAAGGTATAAAAGCGAGTGACTATCTCCCCTTTTTCTTTGTCTCGTTATTGGTATAATATCCCATCAAATAGATTCACTTATCTATAAAACTACTCTAGGGAAGACGAGTAATGAGACCACTGGACACTTATTCTATATACAATGCTGAACCTACAGGCTGATGCTTTTACCCACCAGGAGTTGACGCCCTAAATTTAGCGGCAGGTTACAATTATATTTCACTTCTGAACAATAATATGTATGTATATAGGTACTAAGCTAGACATTAAAACCTAGAGGTATTGAGTCAGACATTAGAATATATAGGTACTGAGTCAGACATTAGAACATATAGGTACTTAGTTAGACATTAGAATATAAAGGTACTGAGTTAGACATTATAATATATAGGTACTGAGTTAGATATTAGAATATATAGGTACTAAGTTAGACATTAGACTATATAGGTACTGAGTTAGATATTAGAGAATATGGATACACTTAATCTATCTTCAAAATAGATGTTCTACTGCACTAGAAACTAGGTTCTGAAAAAAACGATAGCGTGAAAAATGTCTAGTCTCATCCTGAAGTACGATGCATTTATTTTTTTTTTTTTGGAAGAGTTCTTCTTTTAGATACCCATTAAACACTTCTTTCAATATTTTATCCCAGAATCCTATTTTGTCCTAAGTGTCTTATATTGACTTTAGCTCCTAAAAAAAAAATGACCCATTCGTAAGACATCTTGGGTTTCTGGTGGTTATTGTACATTCGAATAACATTTCCACAGACGACCAAACAAACATTCAAGTTCAGTGTGTAATTATGACCTTTAAAGACACACGAACTCAAACTTTTAATCTTATGTCGCAACATTTGCAGTGAAATTGAAGAAGTTTCATTTTCATTCTTATTCAAAGGACACAAACGCCTTGGGGCATTCACTTTAGAATAGAATGCAATTCTGTAAAAAAAAAAGAAAAATGGATTCAACACATTTTTCTTTGTAGAGTACTTTTATCTAGCTACGCCTGTGTGTTGGACGCCATATAAAAAAAGTAAGAAAGAAAAAAAAAAAAGAATACAAAGAAACAAAGAAAAAATTAAAGACAGAAAGAAATATAGAATTAGTAACGAATAGAACTATTGGCCAAATGGGAAAGACAAAGAAAGAAAGAAAGAAAATTAAGGATGAAAGAATTAATGAATATTGAATTAATTCAATGAAATGAATGAATGAGAATAAAAAGAAGGAAAGAAAGAAACGGAGAAAGAAAGAAAAAAAAGAATGAAAAAAATAAAGGAAGGAAGAATTAATAAGCATATTTTAAAAGGAAGAAAGGAAAGAAGAAAAATTAAATGAAAGAAAAAGAAAAGAAAGAAAGGAAGAAAGACAAACTAGGATAAGTGTATGTTAATCTCCCCGGCAACGAGTTCATTTCAAGCTGAGACGAAACCGTCACGCTCCTGGTAGGGGCGAAGGTGAAGCGGTCACTTCGTCTGACCATCTCATTGTCCACCAGCGTCCACTGGAATGAAAGTGAGCTATTGTTTAGCACTGGGAGGGAAATGAAGAAAGGTCGTTAAAAATAAAAAAGAGTGATGTGTTGTCTGAGGCCTCACGAGAAAAATAAAAAAGAAGAGAGATCAGTAGAGAGGCTGCACTTCTCGGTGTCCGAGACCCGGATATTGCCGAAAAAAAATTTCTCTTCCACATTCTCCAATGAGTTTGTTTCAAGGTATTTTTTTTTTTTTTTCAAACCTGCGTTGTTCTTGTTGTTGTTATTACAACGCTTCTGTGAACTCACTTTGTACACCTTATCTCTCCCACTTTCCAGTCTCAGATCAAGGTGAAACTGTTGCCCCTAACAAAACATGAATCAATGAAAAAAAAATAGACAAAATATTTTATTAATTTAGAAAAAAAAATGTTCCTTTTTCAGACCTTGCGTAGGCCACAGAAACAGATGACCTTTACATTTTATCAGTTAGTCATAATTATTTAATCTCGTTTTATTTTATTCTATTTAGCTCGTAATTTCCTGAAAACTAAAACTTAAAATACTCTGGGCTCAAAAGTAAAAAACCTGGGTAGGCCTACTAAATAACTTGGAAACGGTTCTATTTTCCAAGAATTTTGACAGTTAGGAAAAGAATGGACACACTTGGACGAAACTCTAGTTTGACCAAAATGATTTTTTCAAACTAGAAAAAGAAAAAAATTTAAATTTGGCGATAGAACTAGAAAATATTTATCTTGAACAGACTATAATGTCTTCAGGTATTTCCGAATATGATTTCATCATTCAAGAGTTCAATAAATTAAAATTCAGGAATATTTTGCGCACCGTTATCTAAAACTAGATCTATCATTAGACTATTACAATGTGTAATAGATTTGCACATTCGCTTAACCAAGATTTCTTTTTCAGGGGAGGGGAGGGGGGTTGACGGTCGTTGACTTGTAGCACCAAACTACTGGTAGACAACCAAATCTCTTTAGGCGTATAAAAATCTTAATTGTTAAAATTTGAAATAGCTTGAATAACTTCCTTGTGAACAAACTTAATTAGAACTTTTATTATAATATTGAGAAAATCAAGTTGATCTGAGATAAAATGAATGCACTAGACTTTAGTACCAACATTTGTTTTGAACAAAATCAAACTCACTACAGTAGCACAGCGGACTACACCATCATACCGGAGTCGTCTGTCCTAACTCAAACCAAATGACGACAATGCCACCTCTGTTGCATCATTTACAAACAACCGCACATCTCTTCCCACCGTCACCATAGAAACACACACACACACACACACGCCTTAACAGTGGGGTGAAAGTTATCCTTTTTGTAGATTTAAATGCAACATTCATAAGTTATTAATGGCTAAATAAACGCCCTATAGGTAGTATAAAAGAGTTATTGTTCCTTTCTTTAAAATAAAACCAACCGTTTCTATGTTTTAAGTGTGTAGTTCAGGAGGCTTAAAAGTCGATTAAAACACATAAAAAAAATTGCTTTTAAAAATTCCCCGTTTCTTCAAAAATCCTCACACCCCCCCCCCTCCCCCCCCAAAAAATATAAATACATAAGTAATTGGGCCATAGAGTTAGAAGGAATTGAGAAGGCTGACACATTCGCCAAGAGTGGGAGAACAAACTCACAATTAAACATTGCACTCTGTCCAGAAGAAATGAAGAAACTAATACCAAATAAAATAAATGAGAAATGGACACGCTCTTTTTCAAGTTATAAGAAAAATGATGCTTATTATAAGCTATCCCGACAAGATCAACGTCTAATCTTTGGGACAACAGGGCACAACAAAATGAGATAACATATGTACCGGAAGCTCAAAATTGGAACCATTGAAATCTATCTGCCCATGTAGAATGTCACCAGAGAATGCTGACCATGTCCTCAAAAAACTGCTCTCTTTACCAAGAGGCCCGTACAAGACACTGGCCCCAAAACACCCCAATAGAAAGAAAACTATAAGGAGAACTCCATGATTTGGAAACCAGTGCGCAGTTCATCTCATATATTGGTCTAGTCATCTGAACACTCCATAAAAATGAGAATGAGGAAGAAGAATAGAAGAAGGGACATAGAGTATTGAGAAAGCTAAAATCATGATATTAAGCAAAACAAAAAACAATTAATAAAAATATTTATAATTGCACAGATTTATTATTGTAAGTCTAGGTCTAATACAAATTAACTACATGATTTATTCAAAATAATTTGTGTGCAGTGGTGTAGCTAGGGATTTGGGGGCCCCGGGGGAGGATTTGATCTATCTATCTATCTATCTATCTATCTATCTATCTATCTATCTATCTATCTATCTATCTATCTATCTAACTATCTATCTATCTATCTATCTATCTATCTATCTATCTATCTATCTATCTATCTATCTATCTATCTATCTATCTATCTATCTATCTAACTATCTATCTTTCTATCTATCTATCCATCTATCTATCTATCTATCTATCTATCTATCTATCTATCTATCTATCTATCTATCTATCTATCTATCTATCTATCACTTTACCACCAAGTTCCACTTTGTTTGAAAATATAATACCTGAAGTAGAACTCGATAAAAAGCATCGGATCTGATAAATCGCCTTTCTAGCGTCAACCTATTTTCAGACACGTCTGAAATACCAAATACTAGATACCAAATGCCGTCCCCTTTCATCTACCTCGTCACCAGACAATATTCTCGGCTAAAAGGTAAAAAAAAAAAACCCACAAAAAAGCACATTTATTCGACTCACCTGTTACCTTTCACCTTTGATCCTCCGTACCTTGGGAAATTTTCTGTCTGTGACCCGTGTCAAAGGTTAACTAAAAGAGATTCATTTAACCCCTGTTCCTTCCCTATTTATAAATTAGTCTATGTCTGGAGAGCCAAAATTAAATTCAAACTTTATTTTAATCTAGTTCAGGGCGTCATGCCCTTTCATCGAGCACGACCTTGCCCTCCTCCCCTCTCACATCGCAGGTCAGTGTCTATCGAAACACGTGCCATCGTAATCTTTTCGCAAGTGTACAAAGTTGAGCTCGTTTAGGTTATGGGGAATATGTGTTACTGGCTTTAATGGAACTCATTCACCAATCGTAAACAAACAACATTTAGCCACGTGGCGCTCTATATCTTCTATATAATTTACGATCTCATGTTTAATTCATGATGGTTGTCACGTGACAGTTTTTCCCATTGTTTTATCAATAAGATCACGTGACAAAATGTTGTTTGTTTACGATTGGTGAATGAGGTCCATTATGTTTTGCCAGATCGAGGTTAGGGGAGCTTAACTGGGTCACTTGTAGCCTTGCGCATGTACACAGTGTCGCAAACTAATTTATCGCTGAAGAAGTTTTCCCGTGACCTATTTATTATTTGTAAAGTAGGCTATGTGCTATTGGGTCGTATCATCAAGGTAGCGCGCAGGCTTCCGAAACGGGTCGAATGCCGCGCCAACTACGCGGAATGTCTTCATGTTCCTATTCTGTGACAGCCACAAAGCCGTGAAAAGCCCGCCACTCCAGTCCTCTCCTATGACGCACCCCTTGTGGAAGGCTTAGCGGACTTTTTTGGGTGATCAAGCCTCTCGTTCACCCCTACCTCGGAATCCACAGAGGTAACCTGAAAAGGAAGTACCCTTTGTTCATCTGTCTGCTTCCAATAACAGACAATTCCAACAACGGGCCACGCTCTGAGGACGTGGGATATGGAATATCTTCAGCGAACGCTAACCAGTTATTTTGCATATACGGACATAGGACACGGATCAGCTCAAACTCATTTGTATAGGCAAATCTAGGGCCTCCAATAGATGGGGCATTACAAAGGACTAAACAAAATTAATGGAAAAAAAATCGAAGCTTGGAGTCAGATCTCATACGTAGCAGAGCACTATGTTTAGGCCTACTAGTGATATTTGAATTTAAGTTATTTGTTGATTTAGTTATTGACAAATTTTATTTTGCCTACTGCTCCAATTATTGCTCTGATAGGAGGTATTGTAGAAATACATCATAAAGTTCTTAATTACAATGGACTTAATGGTATTCAAAAATACTTTGTGCTTTACTAGTTTAAAAAAGAGTAAGAATTTCTTTAATAAAGCTTTTGGGCTCTAGACTTGCAGTTGCTTAACCTCAGGCTCTCCCAACAAGTTTGTTAATGAAAATAAAAAAATATTTTAAAAAAAAATAAATTCTTCTTTAACAAAAAAAAAATTAACAAAAAAATTATATAAGGAAAGAGCTTCGCAATTTACAACTCTCAATAATGTAGAAGCTATTTCCCTTATGCGATATAAAAAAAATTATTACAAATAATTAATAGACTAATTTGCTAACTTAAAAAAAAAAATTCATGTTTTATTAGGTAAAATGAATACTTGTTTAAATTTTTTACTTGCTACGAGAATGGGTGTGGGAGAAATGACGTGTTCGATTATCAAATCAGATGAAACACTACACATTTAGCAGTATCTGTAAATAGTGAAAAATTAATTTCCCTTGCTGGTAATAAAGAAAATAATTGATTGCCAAAAATTAATTGAATAAGAGGTTAATTTGCTTTATTGATTCATGTCTTGTCTATGCCAATAAATAGTTATACAAAGTTTCAACTGGATCATAGAATGGGTGTGTGAGAAATAACGTGTACACACTTTTTACCAGACAGACAGACAGAGCTGATATAAGCTTTGTAATAAAAAAAAATATTCACTTCTGCTGGACTTAAAAAAAAAAAGACAAGATGCAAACATTTATTTAAAGACAAAGTGAAGATGATCCGTCATAAAGTTTACAAACCCTGAACTGATGTTGACTTCTGCGTTTCTAAGAAAACAAACTCTTCTCTTGCCGCACGCTTGTCCACGAAGCACATTTTTCTTGTAATATCTCCTGCACACTTTTCAGTGTCGCCCCTGTATCGTTCACCTCCCTGTGTTTACCGCCTTTGTTTTCTTTATGGACAATACGAGTGTCTTAAAATTTGACAGCTTGCGGAAATGGTTTAGCAAAGTGCCAAAACTTCTTCAGAATCAACACAAATATTAATCGATTCCACAGACGCTATTGAATGTGACTATTCAAAAGTTGGCAGGTTATACAGAATGTGACAACTCTAGAGTTGGCAGATGCTATTGAATGCAAAAGTTTCACAATTGGCAGAAGCGAATATGTATAAACAGAGCGTGTTGTACTTCTCAGCAGTACCGCACTGCCATACAGAGTATTGGTTATGTTGGGTCCCATAACTTGCATTAGTTATACTCATAGGGTCGGTCAGGGTAAATCAAATTGATGCTTTTAAAGCAAGTATGATTGACTTGGCGATTCGGAAGCAGATGGGCAAGCAGAGGAGCAAGACGTGGAAGCAGTTGGAGCGAGACCAACCCTAACTTGCAACATCACAACGTGGGGGCAGTTGGAACGAGACCAACCCTTACCTGCCACATCACAACTTGGGGGCAGTTGGAGCGAGACCAACCTTAACCTGTAACATCACAACATCGGGGCAGTTGGAGCGAGACAAACCCTAACCTGCAACATCACAACATTGGGGCAGTTGGAGCAATACCAACCTTAACCTGCAACATCACAACATGGGGGCAGTTGGAGCGAGACCAACCTTAACCTGCAACATCACAACATGGGGGCAGTTGGAGCGAGACCAACCCTAACCTGCAACATCACAACGTGGGGGCAGTTGGAGCGGGACCAACCCTAACCTGCAACATCACAACTTGGGGGCAGTTGGAGCGAGACCTACCCTTACCTGCCACATCTCAACGTGGGGGCAGTTGGAGCGAGACCAACCTTAACCTGCAACATCACAACGTGGGGGCAGTTGGAGCGAGACCAACCTTAACCTGTAACATCACAACGTGGGGGCAGTTGGAGCGAGACCAACCCTAACCTGCCACATCACAACGTGGGGGCAGTTTGAGCGAGACCAACCCTAACCTGCAACATCACAACATGAAGGCAGTTGGAGCGAGACCAACCTTAACCTGTAACATCACAACATCGGGGCAGTTGGAGCGAGACCAACCCTAACCTGCAACATCACAACATTGGGGCAGTTGGAGCAATACCAACCTTAACCTGCAACATCACAACATGGGGGCAGTTGGAGCGAGACCAACCTTAACCTGCAACATCACAACATGGGGGCAGTTGGAGCGAGACCAACCCTAACCTGCAACATCACAACGTGGGGGCAGTTGGAGCGGGACCAACCCTAACCTGCAACATCACAACTTGGGGGCAGTTGGAGCGAGACCTACCCTTACCTGCCACATCTCAACGTGGGGGCAGTTGGAGCGAGACCAACCTTAACCTGCAACATCACAACGTGGGGGCAGTTGGAGCGAGACCAACCTTAACCTGTAACATCACAACGTGGGGGCAGTTGGAGCGAGACCAACCCTAACCTGCAACATCACAACATGGGGGCAGTTGGAGTGAGACCAACCTTAACCTGCAACATCACAACATGGGGGCAGTTGGAGCGAGACCAACCTTAACCTGCAACATCACAACATGGGGGCAGTTTAGACCAATAACTCGTTGCCACTCCGTACACACCTGTGACGTTGGAGGACAGTCCTTTCTAGTTCAACTATATTAAAGACAATCTGCACCCATTAAACCACTGTTACATAAGATCTGAAAGAAGTGGTCGTCTCCTTTCCATTACGACTAAAACTGAAAGATTTAAAAACTCCTTTATCCCACTTTCGGTCAGAGTGTTACAAGATCATCTGTCGTCATCGAGAAGTACATAGAAGTTAAATTCATATAGCGCTGGTTGTGAATGTGTATGTGTTTTCGTGTGTGAATGTTGTTCGAATTTTTCATCAATATTGTTTTTGTACTGTAGTTTCGCTGAGCTTGTCAATAGTAGTCAAACTGAATTTCCATTAGATTGGATCAATAAAAATTATTTTATTTTATCTTATTCAGCTCCTTCTTTTTGTTTTCAACTCTTTGGGTGGGCTTTAATGGATACCTGATATATAGAAGGAAAAGTTAAACAATGATGCTTTTTGTGAGGGCCACACAATACTCTTGCCTACTTTTGAATATAGACATAGCGCACTCCTTTTATCTGCCCTATTATCTTAAATGTCCTTAAAGTAAGCGTAACCTAAAGGCGCGTACAATTCAATTTAAAAAAAAAGGAGCAAGAGTTATTTGAAACCTTACATGACACCTTAAAACCAAGAGAACATTTAATTTGTTACATTTACAAATGCAGATAATTTGTTATGTAACAACATGTGCGTTTCGTCACGTAGTCTTGAACTTCGTAAAGTGCAAATACCGAAACGAAACGATATTTCATTGCAAGACATAGCAGTGAGAAAACATGAAGACTAATGAAGTGGAAATTTTTTTTAATGGCATAAACTTAGAGTGACACTCTATTTGGTGACATCATTATTTAATTCAACAACTGCAGGGGAGGGCAAGAGGGGTGGTCACATTGACGGGAAGGCAAAACCAGAGGTTGTGAGTTTATTCTTGGGGGGAAAAAGGGAATTTCCCGAATTCACCAGATCATATTTGTTTCAGCTGTTAAACGAAAATGGACGACAATGAAGGAGATAACTAAAGAAGGTTGCTCGTTGTGGTGGCAACATGTATCCCTCGTCAACGTTGGTGTGAGAAACTGAAGTGTACAACGCTTGCCTCGTTGATTTTTTTTTTGTAGACGATGGGCAGAAACCTCGACCTGAAGGAGACCTGTTTCAAGACAGTTTTTAAAACTTAGAAGAGAAGGCTTTTCCACTTGATAGTGATGCATGTACCAAAATGATGCATAGCGTTCCCACTTTTGGAATGACTTTTGTCCTTGAGAGGAGTGCATTTTCACCCTTGAGAAAGATGGGGGGTTTTTGTCGCTTGAGAGAGATTGTTTGTACAGCTCTGTCTGTCTGGTACACATTTTGAACACGTTATTTCTCTCATTCCCCATTCTCAGATCAAGACGAAGATCATCCGTTTCTGTGGCCTACGGTTTATAAGGGTGTCAATGGTCAGCACACAATACCAACCGCCTTTACTTTTCCCCAACTAATATTAGGTACCCATTAGAGCTGGGTGGACACAAACGCCCACAGAAATAAAAAAAATCCCACTCTTCACCAGGATTTCAAGGCGAAACCCTGGTTTGGAAGCAAAGCGCTTTAGCACGGCGCCTTCATTTAATTAAATAGTGGTAATTAATTAATTTAGTTTGGATAACAAAAAGGGATACAACAATTACACTATTCAGAAATATGGCTATAAATGTGGAGTTATTCCATTTAGATAAACTTTCTTCTTTTTTTTTTTTTTTATTTTGTTTGTTTCCTATTCCAGTGAATGGGTTTTCAGCTTGACAGAAATGACATTTTTTCCCCATGAACAACGATCCATTCGTGATCCATTTTTTTTTTTTGAGTATTTAGACCTAACCCCTCCCAGTTTAATCGTTTAGATTCTTGAGTTGTTTTTTTTTGAAGGAGTCATTGCTTGTGAAGTGAGAACCGTTGCTCCCAAACTGTGGCGAGAAATCTTGCTGTTTGACAAGCTGGTTTTGGACCCTCTCTGGCCCTCTTAAAACAACAAGAACAGGGAAAGACGTGTCGGTGTGACTTTCTTTAAAGTATACTCTTAAAAATAAAAACACAGCCAAAGGTGTTGCTGTCATCGCCATGCGGAGGGGAGAGAGAGAGCGGTGGGGGAGGGAAAACTTGGTGAACTTATGTTAAGATGAGAGGGGAAAGTTGGCGGGAAAAAAAAAGAGGATAAAAAGAAACATCTCCCTGGTCGTCTGCGAGAGAAGCACGCCTGCTCAGGGAGAACCCTCATTTTTCCCTCGTCTAGCGTTTGATGCGAAGCTGCCGATGATTGAGGCACAGCACAACACGAGAGGCTTCCTGCCACTTTCAGCACATAGCTTCTCCCGCGTCTGCCAGCAGCCATGTTGGTTTTTTTTTTACTTTCGAATAAATCTCAGCATACGTGAAGGGATGACCTAAAAGTATCATAACAAAAAATGTTTTCCTTTCATTTAATGTTATCAACACTAATTCTCTCCTGATTGTTGTTGCTTTAAAGAGCCTAATTAATTTGCACCAAATAATGTTTTAACAGTAAAACAAATATATAATTTCTGAATATTATTAGGAAAACATAATCCAGTAATCACCCCTTACCCTGGGCACTATACAATTAACAAACAACGTTATCATGAGGGGTGAGAAATGAAAACAGCTCCCTAATAACTTCTGCTCTCAGATGATGTTGCGTTTCGATACGAATGGTGAATCCAAGTTTCGATACGAGTGGTGAGTTCAAGCTTGATACGAACGGTGAACCCATTTTGATACGAGTGGTGAATCTAAGTTTGATATGAGTGGTAAAGCCAAGTTTGATACGAGTGGTGAAGCCAAGATTGATACGAGTGGGGAATCCAAATTTGATTCGTATGGTCAATCCAAGTTTGATACGAATGAGTTAAAATCATATACCTTATAGTTATGACAACATTTTATATTCTTTTCGATCTAACCTAGATATTTCTTGAAACGGATGTGACGTAAAGAGATTTACATTTATTCGTAGCGCTGCCAGAATGTACTAGTGTTTCTAGTTATATTCTTTTTATGATCAACTTTGGTGTCTAATATTTGAATGTTGCTTTACGGGCCGAAAGAAGGGTTTAAGGTGCTAATGTATTATATTATTATTAATATCATTATTATTATTATTATTATTATTATTATAAAAGAGCGAGTACTTATTCTCTGGCGAAGCCAGGGTCGAGTTTCGTTAAAAGGGAAACAAAGTTCATCGTAGTCCCTTTATCAGTTTCCACCTAGGAATTTTCTGGTGATGTGGCAGGTCTGCAGAAGTACCGCCCTCTGACAAGCAACGAGAATGTTCCTAGGAATGCCAAGGGCCTTGAAGGTATCTGTGAGGTCAGTTGTTATTATTCCCTAGGTTGATAAGACAATGGGGTATATTGTTATTTTAGATAATTTCCATAAACGCTTAATCTCCAAGCCAAGGTTCCCATATTTTCGTTGTTTTTCCAGCTCAGTTTTTTTTAAATTATGAGATAGTGGTACGGCGATGTCAATAATGGTAGCGGCCGTTTCTTTTTTATCGATGAGCAGCAGATCAGGGCGATTAAAATCTACCGTTTTGTCAGTCAAAATAGGCCTATCCCAGTACAGTAGATGATCCGTAGACTCGAGAACCTCTTGTGGTGAGTATTTATAATATAGAGGAGTATCCTTACCGATCAAATTGTGTGTCAAAGCCAAGTGTTGGTGTATTAGCTTTGCAACTTGGTTATGGCGACCTAGGTAGGCAGATTCCGATAGGGCTGAGATTCCCGCCATTATGTGTTCAATTGACTCACCCACATTTCCACATTTTCGGCATTTGTCAACAATATTGAGTTTTAGGATATGTTTCTCGTAATATTTTGTCCTAATTACTCTGTCCTGTATTGCTGTGACAAAGCCTTTAGTTTCAGGGTAAAGATGACCTACTTTTAGCCATGCTAAGGAAGCAGCCTTGTCAATGTTGTCCCCATGTAATAAAGCCGGGAATTTCCCGTGGAGTGTTTCTTCTTCCCATTGGCGAGTCTCATGCCCGACGTCGTCCAAACCGACATTAACATCAACATTGTTTAGGTTCAGAGGGGTTGCAACATAGCCATATTTGCGTAGGAAGGAAACTAGTTCATTGCTGGAGGCGTGCAGTTTTGATCGTATTTTGGAAACTTGCGTCTTACACAGTTTGAAGATGTTCTGCAATCCACGGCCTCCATCCTTCCGGGGCAGGTATAGCCTTACGGTGGAGGACTTGGGGTGTAAACATCGGAATTTGGTTAATAGTTTCCTCGTGAGTCTGTCAATATCATGTAGGTCGGTATCTGTCCATTATTATTATATATTATATGTATTTTATACTAAATAGATTATGTATAGTGTTTAGGAATTTAAAATGTAATTATTTATTTCATGTAACATATTTTGATGGCATGTTTACATCATTCCCTAGTAAAGTTTCCCCCTTTCAGACCTTGCGATCTATTGGGCAGATGCTGTTAAGGTCATCTGTTTCTTTGACCAAAAGTTAACGAGCAGAGTGTTATGTGGCCAGCAAGACGACCAACCACCTTTATTTTTCACAACTACAGTTAGGTACCCATTAGAGTTGGGTTGACTCAGGAGCACCTTTAAAAATCCCGAAATTCAAAATCCCAGACTTCACCGAGATTCGAACCTAATACCCAAGATTCGGAAGCCAAGTGCTCAACTACTCAACCTTAGAGACTATCAAATTTCATTTGACAGCTTTTGTGTTGTTAGGAAGGAGTGGGGGGGGGGGGGGGTATTTTGTAACTCTAATTGAACACATCCACTTCCTTGCATAAAAATAAGCTTAGCTTTATGACGATATAAAACTTAGGTTGTGAAGAAAAAAATAAACACGACTCATTGCAACTGTTGACGCCACCCCCTAGCCACGCTTCTGCCGTACTGTCTTACTTTCCGAGTGCGATGCCTCAAGTTTACAATTTTTTCTGACATATGTTGTGAACAGTTTAGCTTCTAGATAATTCCATTTAGACTTGTCTTATTAACACATTTTCTGACACTCTTAGAGTCGAGTTTCTGATTGCTTCAAATGTCATTTGAAACGATTACGCAATACTCACAATGTCATTCGATTATCTTACGTTTTTTTTTTTCATTGCATTTTTTCTTTTTTGCATGTAGGTTCGTGCGTGCATGAAGGCATGAGAATTAATTAATAGATTAGTTTTTACGTTATTAGATCACTGACACATACACAATATAAGTTTTTATTAAGAGTACAACCTAATTATATTATCTAATATTTCAAATTTGTTCATACTCGTATTATGCTGTTAGCTGAGCCAGAAGTAATAGAAAATCTGCAAAAAAAAAATTATCTTAAGAGAATTCTTAAATCTGTTGGCATGGTGACGTGCTATATCAATTATATCAAGTTTCTGTGCAATAACGATCTATATATATCCTCCTTCGTGATCGAAAATGAGCACAGTTCTCATATCCTATGGACTCCAAGATGAGCACAGTTCCAATATCCTATGGACTCCAAGATGAGCACAGTTCTCATATCCTATGGACTCGAAGATGACTGTAAAGTCCAATCCTCGCTTTAAAAAGCCTGTTGCAAACGTAGCATGGGTAGGTTTGGTCAGTTGCAGATTCTTCTCTCAGCTTTTTTGATGGTTTCGGCGCTCTTTTCGATGGCCCTTCTTCTTGTCTCATGACTCGTGACTTCAAGACTCTACACGCCATGAGGAGCGATCGTGAACTAGTGCTTCCCAGCCGTGAATGTCAATATCATACTCCTGGGAGGAGACTTAACGGTGTCTTTATAGCGCATATATATATGTATATACCATGGGCGTAGCCAGGATTTTTTTTCGGGGGGGATTTTTTTTCGCCCCTCCCCCCGCCCGCCCCCCCCCCCCCCGTGAAAAAATATATTTATATGTATGTATGTATGTGTGTGTGTGTGTGTATAATCTTTATTACATTCTGACCCATCATTCTTTCGGAAGATGCTTATTGTGCCCTATAATAGGTTCTTCCTGGAGTTAGTGGAAAAATTGTAGACTTCCCGCCATTACCAGCAAGGGGGTCTGGGGGAGTGTTAGTTGCTCCCCCAGCGCGGGGCAGAGCCCCTCCGAAATGCACTATGATATTGAAAGCCAACAAAATGCATATTCTGAGGTATCTACAGTGCATTTTCTTGCTGTTAAAAAGTTTTATTTCAAAAACCTAATGTGCTATTCTTACTGACTTAGACCCTCCCGCGTCGTTCGGCGCATTAGCCGTCAAGCTGTTTCCACAAAAATCTGTCACTGGCAATGTCTGAAGCCTCTTCTTATGCCTAATTCATTTTGTCGGAGAACATGTCCCGCAAACCTCATTCGACGCTCTGTCACAATCTTACTAAGGGGTCGACTCCCAGTTCGGCATAGGATTTCCTTGATTTACACCCGATCTCTATAACTGACTCCTAAAATCTGTCTTAGCCATCTTTGTTGAGCCATATTTAGTGTTTTTCAATTTCGGCAGATAACTATTCACTGCACTTTATTAATTGAGCACCGCCACTGGTAGAAATGTGTAGCCTCTCTTAAATACGCTTTTGGAATTAAGTGACTGTAGTTTGCTTTAGAGTTTACATCGTAAAGGGAAGTTTTATCGTCAAAATCATCTGTTGGGGGTTTTAAAATAAAAAATCTCTAGAGTTTTTTTTTTTAAATTAAATTCAAAACCTCATTTAGCTACGGTCATAGAATTTAGTAACTGTAGTTTGCTTTAGAATAATATTGAGGATAGAGGTTTTTTAACTCAAAACCATCTGGAGGGGTTTTAAACTTAAAAAATAAGCCATCTGTAGGAAAGGGATTTAAACTCAAATCCCCCAATTGTCTTGGCTACGCTCAAATTATTTTGGTGTGTAATTTGTTTTTTTTATATTGAAGAGGGTATTTTTTTTAGCATCAAACCACTCTGAAGGGGGGTTTAAACTCAAACCCCTTTTGCTACGCTCATAGATTTCTGAGTGGGTAATTTTCTTTTTTTATATTGAAGAGGAATTTTTTAGCTTCAAACTCCACTGGAGGGGAATTTAAACTCAAAACCCCTTTGAATACACTCATAACATGTTGAGTGTATAATTTGTTTTGTTTTTAATATTAAAGGGATATTTTTTTACCTTCAAACCCCGCTGAAGGGGGGGTTTAAACTCAAAACTGACTCAAAACCCATTTAGCTACGCTCATTACATTTTGAGTGCGTAATTTGCGTTTTTTTATACCGGATATTGAAAAAGTATTTTTACCTTCAAACCCTACTGAAGAGGGAGTGGGGGCTAACTCAAAACCCCTTTAGCTACGCTCATAGAATTTTGAGTGTGTAATTTTCTTTTTTTATATTGAAGAGGGGGTCTATCGTAAATTTTGGAGGGGGTTTAAAAATCAAAATCTTCCTGAACTGTGCTCTTGGAATTTGGGGTATTGTCGTTTGCCTTTTTTTTTGTTTTTTGTTATAGAAGAGGGGAATTTAACTGCGAAAACCCCTGGTAGGGTTTTTTAAAACTCAAACCCCCCTAGTAGGGGGTTTAAACTCAAAACCCCCCCTGGTAGGGGTTTTAAACTCAAAAACCCCTGGTAGGGGGTTTTAAACTCAAAACCTCCCTTGCTGTGCTGGGGCAAGTGATAGTTTAGTATTAAAATCTTACCTAAAATAAACAAAATCAATGCAAAAATCAGTCACTAAATTCCGATCCCCCCTGCGGGGGGGGGGGATATTTCATTTCGGGGTGGGGGGTGGGGGGTTTCAACCCCAAACCCCCCCTCTGGCTACGCCCATGATATACACATTTACTTATTAGTGCGCATGCTCTGTTGATAGAACACGAGTTTAACATAGACAAGAATCTCACACAAATTAATGTTTTCAAAATTATTTATTATAAATTTAATGTTTAAACTTATATGGAATGGCCCGGGATACAAATGTTATTAGCGATTGGATATCTATCCCGAGAGTCATAGACTGTGACGCCATGGTGTGGTTAATGAGTACATTGATAACATTGTACTAGATAGATAGATAGATAGATAGATAGATAGATAGATAGATAGATAGATAGATAGATAGATAGATAGATAGATAGATAGATAGATAGATAGATAGAGAGATAGAGAGAGAGAGAGAGAGATCTACAACTCACCAGGTTGTAATGTGCCACATCCCAGGAATGCCTTCCCCTCCAAAACACAATCGAAACAAAAGAGAGAGAGATGGAGAGAGATGGAGAGGGAGGAGAGAGAGTGAACTAAAAGTTATTAAAAGAGAGGGAGGAAGAGTTAAAAATAAAACTAGATACATATTTACCTAGAGAATCAAACCAGACGGAGAGAAGGAGAAAATGAATGTAAAATGTTCCCCTCATGTCGACATCCTCGTCTTTCACCGAGGGACATGGCGAGGGTCGGGGGCGCTATAAAATTGCATAAACAAGCTCAGTATACATGCACCACTTCTCCCTGGCTGAAAAATAAACTATGAAGAGGGGGTGGAGGTGGGGAGCTGAAAGTGATAATTAACGGATAACCCTCCCCCCTCTCTGTCTTTCCAGCTTTTACAGCTAAAGCTTTTTGCCTCTTCCACCATCTGTACCCCCCCCCCACCCCATTTCTTTGCCTTCGTAGTTACCATCACAGCAGGTACAGATTGGCGCCAAGTTGTGGACTCGTGTTAGAGAAGTGGAAAAAACAACAACAACAAACTTTTGTGACTTCAATTATCCGGACACCCTTAAGGCACAGATTGTATCACTTCCGCCTGGGCGTCCTGATTTCTCCCCCACTGCTTCTTGCTTCGTCTTCACATGCTGCATGCGGTCAAATAACTGGTCTCAGAGAGTGTATGATTGTAAGGCTCAAATAACTGGTCTCAGAGAGTGTATGATTGTAAGGCTCAAATAACTGGTCTCAAAGAGTGTATGATTGTAAGGCTCAAATAACTGGTCTCAAAGAGTGTATGATTGTAAGGCTCAAATAACTGGTCTCAAAGAGTGTATGATTGTAAGGCTCAAATAACTGGTCTCAAAGAGTGTATGATTGTAAGGCTCAAATAACTGGTCTCAAAGAGTGTATGATTGTAAGGCTCAAATAACTGGTCTCAGAGAGTGTATGATTGTAAGGCTCAAATAACCGTTTTTTTTTTTTCTTTTTTTTTAAATCTGCGATAAGCTGTAACAATGGAAAACTCAAATAACTAGGCTCATGTCTGATTTACGGTTTGAACTTTAACATTGGATTGAAGTCGAGTAACTATATTAGAGTGTAACTTTGGGGGAGTCAGGTAACTAGAGTCCTATATCTACAATGAACTGTTCAGTGGTTTGCATAAAGGACACATTACTATGGAGCTTATCTTCTATAGAACTACCTTGAGTGCCAGAGTCTGGCGGGTACATACAAAACGAAACCCAAAAGGGCGTGTGCCCAGAGCTTTACAAAGAGGTCAAATTTGCCCAAGTTTGAGAAACGTTGAGGATTAGTGTTGCGTCCAAGTTCCTATAGCATGCGCAGTGAGCTATTGGTCCAATCTCAAGTGTGGACATGTGGTGTGAGGGGGGAGGAGGTTATCTGATATAAGGATTTCTTGCTGCCTTTAGGCGCTCAGTAAACACAATTAGTCAATTAAAATTAAATTAAAAATTCCTAATCTACATCGGGAGTCGAACTTGAACATACTCAGGTAACCTAACGGTTTCAACCACTCATCCAAACATCCCACGACCAATATGCTGAGGTGGCAATGGTTGTGAACCTTAAATTCCATTTGTTTGGACACAATAAAATAATCTGATCTTATATAAATCTCAATACACTTGTAATGTACAGTTGGCTGATACTACGTACAGTACGAGAGAAATAGGAACTTCAAAATATAAATGGATATATATGATCAATGGAGTACTGAATGTTATTAACCAATGAGTACTTTAAATATTGTACCACTAAAACAAGCTGGAGCGTTGAAGTTATAATAATAATAATAATAATAATAATAATAATAATAATAATCTTTATTGCCCGTATGGAAATTTGTCTTTCAATTTGTGCATTACACCAAGCAAAAAACATTATAACTATAAGAAACAAAAGTGTACATTCACACCAGACTCACTCATAATTTACATGTGACAAGGTTTATACCAGATTGTTCCTATTTAATGATTTGATTGCCAGGGGAACAAAAGAGTGTTTGTTTCTGTTTGTCTTTGCCATCGGTGTTTTGTATCTCTTTTGTGATGGTAAAATCACAAAATCCTGACACAAAGGGTGATTCTTTATTTCGAGGATCTTGTTAGCTTTTTTATAGGTGTTTGCCTCAAACAACTGCCCAAATGGGGTTTGTTTTTTGCCAATGATTTTACCAACAGCATTTAGGATTCTATAAAGTTTATTCTTATTTTAATGCTTTTGATTTTTAATAATCGGAAATTGCTTAGAAAAAAAAAAGGGATCTAGTTGGTAGTGTATACGTTAGATTTACTTATAAGACTAAATTCATCAGAGCTCGCAGAAGTACTATCACCACTACGTGTAAAGTAAAATAAACAGACTAGAGACTTCAGAAATAATTAAACAAACATGAGGGACAAAAAAGACATGAGACGTAAATTTTTAAACTTGAGACTAGAGACTAGAGCAGCGGTTCTCAACCTTTTAAGCTCGGCGACCCCTTTTTACAATCCCCCACTCTACCGCGCCCCCACCCCCATACACAAATACAGAATTGTAGGGTAGACAATAACAATCCATATTTTCGATGACCTTAGGCGACCCCTGGCAAATGGTCAATCGACCCCCAAAGGGGTCGCGACCCACAGGTTGAGAACCCCTGGACTAGAGACTTAAGAATTAAAACATTAAATTCTTGGCCTAAGACTTGCGTTTTGTGACTTACGACGTGTGACTTTAGATTTCTGCCTTATGACTTGAAACTTTCAACTTACATCTTGTAAATGTAGACTTCTAGCTTATGACTTTAGATTTAAGTCATGAGCAGCGAAATGTGGTGTTGGAATTCCAAACAAAATCAGGATAGAGCTACCGGATGCAGCTGATGCATGATAGTTAGATCGTGTGGTATGTGCCACGGATTGTGTGAGTTTTGAACCCCTGCCCTCTGTCACCCTATGCAGGACCTTTGGGCTAGAACGTCATAATCTTCACGTCCGAAGAAACATCTGAATCTTGTAAAACAAAGTAGTTAATAATATTTATTTTTTCTGAAAATGTGCGGTCTGGGCATTTACACTGACGCCAAAGAAATTGATTCGTTTTTAAGTCATTTTTAGTGGTTAATGAAAAATGTATCTTTAGTTAGTTTTTTTTATTTTTTATTAGTTTGGCAATCATGTATAGAAAACTGTACATCGTACATTTCTGGGAAGAATAAAAACATTATGAACACCACGCCTCATGGAGAGGGCGGCCAGGTGGGGGTGGGGGAGAAAACCACAAAAAAAAGTAAAATGCCAGATAACAACACAGATAACTTTCAGCTACTAAAAAAACTCATTTATTTGAGAAGCTTTAAGACAGTGAAGTCTATTGTGAAAAGATGAGTGACATGGTTTATAATGTAATCCTCTCTCTCTCTCTCTCTCTCCCTCTCACACAAACACACACATACACACACACACATGTACAAGTACATCCAAAGTCAAGTACACTCGTGATAAGTTTGTTTATACCTTGGAGTTCGCGCCATTTTCACAAGACCAGCGTGGAATGTGAAGACATGGTGTCATACAATTTTTCCAAAAACAAATTATTCAGACTCGTAAAAGCTCTTCTTCTTCATCTGCGTTTTATTTAATTAGTTGAAAGGTTCATCCCTTCTTTACATGCAAATTTGTATGTCAACGTCCTGCATTTCTTGGAATAAATGCTGAAGTCGCAATGGAATCTTTTCTACTGTCTTCGCATTAAGATTGAGGTTCAGATGTCTTGGTTTACACCTGCTATGAACTGCGCAGTGGTGACGGTGGGATGAAATTAGTGTGAAGGATGCAAGGTGAGTGGCATTGTCGTCAGCGGTCTCATGTAGGACTATAGATCACATGAGTGAAAAGACGTGTCTTTGTAGCATATAAATATAGTACGTCTACAACGGTTTAGTTGTCTACCAGCAGTTTGGCGCTGCAAGTCTACGACCATCACCAATATCTCCCTACGGTTTTTCTCCTATTTGTGTGTTTTGAGGCCTGTGTCTTGTTCGGGCCTCATGATGAAGAATGCAGTTTTGAAAGACATTCTCGACATTTTCCAGTGACGCTCCACAAATCTCACTAGTCCTAGTTTTCAGCTTCCGGAACATGCGTTGTCTCATTTTGTTGTGTCCGGTTATAGCTTATGATAGGCGTCTTTCTTGTTATTTGTACGAGAGCTTGTCCATTTTTTTTTTTGGTCTATTCTACTTCCTTTTAGGTTCTCCTTTTCTTTCGGATAGAGAGGAATTTTCGATAACCTAGTCAAAATCCCATATTTGGCAAGTGCTTTCTTGTATAATGTATGCGTTGATCTGTTGGAGAACAGTTGAATTTCCCCAACACATGTTTATCTCTCTTGAGACATTGGTAGCTGGATATAATGGTATTTCCGTCCGTCGCCAAGTATTATGAAAACATTTCATAATGTAATATTGTAGCAACTTTATAACTAGTTTCATTAATTTTGACTCCTTATTATAATTTGTACCTTGCAGAAAAAAAAAAGATTTATTCGAACCAAGATCAAAATTGAGATTTTAACAAATTGAAAATATTTACAATATACCGTAGATCCCGATGAATCAAGGCCTCGTTAGTCTATCCCATGATAATAAAAAAAATGGATATGTGAGCCTTTATTGTGACGATGTAAACAACTAGTTCATGGTGTGACTATGATAATATGTTTTGTATGTGTGTGTGTGTTGTTGTTTCTTTATCAATTCAGTCTAAGACAGAGTTCAGAGATAGAAGCGCCTAAATAATGTGTCTGGATGTTATAGCAATAATAATAATAATAATCTTTATTGCCCGTATGGAAATTAGTCTTACAATTTGTGCATTACACAAAACAAAAAACATTATAACTATAAGAAACCAAAGTGTACATTCACACCAGACTCTCTCATAATTTACATGTGACAAAGTTTATACCAGATTGTTCTTATTTAATGATTTGATTGCTAGGGGAACAAAAGAGTGTTTGTGTCTGTTTGTCTTTGCTATCGGTGTCTTGTATCTTTTTTGTGATGGTAAAATCGCAAAATCCTGACACAAAGGGTGATTCTTTATTTCGAGGATCTTGTTAGCTTTTTTATAGATGTTTGTCTCAAACAACTGCCCAAATGGGGTTTGTTTTTTGCCAATGATTTTACCAGCAGCATTTAGGATTCTATAAAGTTTATTCTTATTTTTAATGCTCAGATTGCCATACCAGGCAGTGATATTTGGCTCCTTTTGTCTCGAAAGGCAATGGATGCGCCCAAAAGAGTCACTGGTTTTGGCTTAATCGATAAGGCAGTGATATTGAAACTTAAAATATTGCAGATATGAGCGTGATAAAACATAGCCAAGGCCTTTTCGCTAACATTAAACGAGGACAGTTTTCTTAGTAATCGTAATCTTTGCTGCCCTTTCTTGCTGACATAATCAGTATTTGCAGTAAAATTTAGTTTATTGTCTAGGATAGTACCAAGGTATTTAAAGGTTTGCACAATTTCAATAGTCTCTCCAGCTACAGAAACAATATCATGTTCCTTCTTGTCCCTATGAAAATCGATTATCATTTCTTTGTTGTTGTTTTTTACATTTAATAATAAAAAATTATCTTTACAGTATTTTTCAATGTTCTATTTCTTTGAAATACTCATTTACGTCTGAGCTCTCTGAGAGCAGGGCAAGAAGGGCCGCATCATCAGCGAATTTTGTGAAGGAGCAAAAAGGACTATCGGATTGAAAATCATTGGTGTACAAATGTTAAAGTGTCTTAAAGAATTGGATTGCATGAACGACGGAATGTATTGAGAAAAAGTGAGTGAAGAGAGAGACAGAGAGAGAGCGAGACAGATAGAAGAAGAAAGAGAGAGAAAAGGAGAGATATGGTAGTAGTAGGGGGAGCTTAAAACCCCCACACACATTCTGTTCCCCTCCAAGTCTTGCCCAAACTACAGACAGTGTAACAAGAATAGAGCGAGAAGAAGAATGGAGAGAGCAAGGGGGGGGGGGAGGAAGCAGGATTACGGACAGTGTTACCAGACAGAGGTTTTCTTGGGGGCGCCAAAGGTTTACATTCCTCAGCTCGCTCCTCCCCGCTATCATCTCACACTCCCCTCGTCTCCATCCATCCCCCCCCCCCTCCCGACTCGGCGCCCTCTTAGAACACAACTCTCTGTGTGAGTTCTCGGCTAATACCTGCCTGGAGTTGACACGTTTGGGAGGCGAGTGGGCGTGTACAACTGAGGTGTGGACGCACGTCAAAAGATGGTGGGGGCTTGTATATGTTATATTAGTTTTTTAAAAATTGTATATTGTGAAAATGAGTCTTTAGTGGGTGAGAAGGCTAGATCATGATTTTCTAAAAATATACTTTTACTTTCTAGACCCAAAAATTGCACCCTCTCTTCCCCTATACCCTACACCCCCCCCCCCCCTTTTCTTGGAATAGTCAAACAAGTTTTAACAAATGTTAGTCCGATAGTGTGTGTGTGTATGTGTGCTCCTTTCGGTGTTTTAGGATTGAGAGTCTGGCGACCAATAGGAGGCCATCTTTAAGACCAGCCACACTTCAAAGCAAGGAAGATGTGACGACAGTGTTAAACAAGTCGGAGTCACCTGCCGTCCGTCTGCGACGTGGAATCTTAAAACATAAGGCCAGTGGTCTTTGAATTTTACTGTCAGAAGCTGGTAGCTTTTATTTCTGTCCTGTTGATGCTCTTTTTTCTTCTAGTTTCAAAACAAATAGTCCAAGGTCTTAGCAGTGTTCTCCAATCGCAAGAAAACGCCAAGCTTTTGTTTCGGCTCGTGGACCATATCAGTTTTTAACATGAGTGTTGCGGGCCGTAGGATCCACAAAAAAAAATAAAAAAAAAAATTCAGTTATACCTAGCTTCTTCGTGTTCTTTATGTATCGCTTCAAGGACCGGATATGACACTCGGGCCGTAGTTTGAGCATTACTGCTCTATGAGATGAACGTCAGATTTATAGGCTTAAGAAGCCAAACAATCCCAAAGCATCGAGAGAAAAAAAATGGTTCTAAATGTATTTCTTTAAGATCTATGCTCTTTACGGGCGCAAATGGTCATCTACATTAATGGGTGTCATGTGACTAGCACAACAATCAACTGACTAATGCCAGGTACCCATTAGATCTGAGTCGATTCGAAAATCCCGAAATTCAAAATCTCAGTCTTCAACGGGATTCCAACCCGAGACCCCTGGTTCGGAAGCCGAGAGCTCTGCAACTCGGCCAAAGCGCCCTTAAGAGTACAGAAAGAAATATGGTAGATGAGTTAACCTGGCCTTCATACTTCTCCACTTTCTTTACTACATTGACGTGTTGATGGGTCTACGACAAAGTCGCCAAGCTGCAGCGATTTCAGAACAGACCCGCACCTATAGCTCTTCGAAAATCAAGACGCGATTCTGCTTCTGTTCTCCTTCATTTAACTGGACCCTGTGACAGGGTCGGCGTTAGGCATAGGCAACTAGGCAGCCACCTAGTACTTAGATTGGTTGGGGCCTAGAATAGACTCAACAAAAATATAAAGGAAAAAAAACAACAACAGCGAAACATGGATTAAATATCAAATATAGCCTGACAAAGTCGAAAGTTTGACAGTCTGGAAGCGAGCCACTAGTTAGGTCGAACAGGCCATCTGTAATTATTTGTAGCTTTTGCTTGAAGGATCAGGAGGCGGATATCCAGCGAAAGTCTGGGAGTGTTTGCTGACGATGATAGAGTTAATCCCTTGCAAATGAGCGACGTCTTAGAAGACACTGCACCAGAAGAACACTCGGAATGGGTATCAATATTTGATAAGAAAAATGCGGAATCGAATGGGGTCATTTTTTTAGGCATGAAAAAGTTATCTCTCTCTCTCTCTGTGACTCGTTCTCAGCCATCCATCTTTATTCCAGCGAATTTTTTTTTTTCGGTTTGCCAATACACTGTTGTATCGAGATCACGTGGTTTCCGGCGCTTTGCCCCGCCAAGTCTGGAAACCCACGCATGCGCCAAGCTCGTGACTCCCGGCGACGATGGCGGCACACTTCCGGCGAACAACGCGCGTAAACAAGAGGATCTCGTGTTTGATTACGGGAATAACTCTTGATTTAAGCACACACTGACGCACAGACACAAGCCTGCACACACACTCGCACACAATTACACATGCGATACTCATACAAACTTGAGACATGAAGGCTAATGTGGTAGAGGGTTTGGCAGTTGAGCTAGAGGCCCTGGGTTTAGGTTCTACATTTAATAGATTTTCTTCGAGATTGGATAGATTGGAGTCCATATATTACATCTAACCTTGAACCGACTAAGGTCAATTCAAGCCTAACTTTTTAAAATTGCTCAATTATTCATACAAGCGGTTGTAGTCCTTAGACTTAAACAAAAATTTCATCTTCTCCTAAAGTCCCCCAACCACACACACACACACACACACACCCTTTCCACACCAGATATTTTGAGCAATCGCCATCTCTTTCTGCTATGGCTTTCTCATTTTCCCAATTCGATATCAATTATATATCAATTGCTTTCTATTTTTTCCTCCACTCAAGAAGAGGACTACGACGTTTCCTCCTTTGTAGTTGTTTTCTAGCCTCAGCAGTCGGAGAGCCGAATGAAATATCTCTGAACTCTCAACCGTGTGCCAGACCGCGTCCCACACGACCAGAACTTCTCTCTCAGTTTATGTCAGCAAGCTCGTTTCTTTTTAGGGAGTTTCTCTTTTGTATGTGCGCGTGCGGGGCGTATGCGTTTTCAAGGACCTCTAGAGAGAATTATCTTTTACGCCCCTTCCCTTGGCCAGAAATCTCCCGCTAGAAAAAAATAATTTTTGGAGCCTTCGTCCAAGATGAGACACAAACGTGAGCGGTTGAAGAACCCTGGGCAGGATGTCATGTAGAGAAAGGTGAGTATCCACGGGACACGTGCAGCCTGCTTCTCTCACCCTCGGAATCTGGTAATTCTGACAACGTAATTGATCTGCCTCCATTCCCGTGTACAATGTCTTCTTCACTTTCTTTCATGAAATGTTTTCCCCAGTGATTACAGAAGAGAACAGAAATCTATCAGACTTGGTTCAATTCGTTCAAACATCTAGAGCGACTATTTATCAGAGTGGACAATTATATATATTTTTTCTCGTATGATTATACACTTTAGTTGGAGCGAATCAACGGCGATGTGATTGAACCGGTACATGACTTTTGTTGAATGGGGCTGCCATGTCTCCTGTATCGACCCTACAAAAAGAATTAAAATAAAAAAGAATTAAAGTCTTTCGATAAATTTAAAGTTAACTTTATGAAAAAAAATAAGTTACAATTATTTTAACATGAGGATAAGTCGCTAAAAAAAAGTATCCTGTTGGATACTTGCTGGAAAAGTAAACATCGTGGTGCTTCCGGTCATTGTCTTTGGTGTCTTCCTGTTCAATGATTTTTTTTTTTCAGTTGCTCATTCAGATTTGAAAATGATTTCATTCTTACCCAGATCCCCTGCAGGACGACGGGGGAATGCGCCGGCCAAGGTTTGAACCCGGGGCCATCATGACCATCGAACGACAGTGCTTCGCTGCTTGAGGGTCACCTTACTTTTATGAAACATCGGACACGACCAAGTCAGAGCCGCCCCATGCTGAGCCTCTCGTTACATTGGAAGTAGAGAACCTCCTTGTATAAAGGGTAAAGCTACCCCGCGCCCTAAACCTAGCTCCTTATCCTCCCTAATCCTAATAATCCTATCTACTGGAACATTCAGTGTACTAAATGTCCTCCGCGCCACTACAGGCAGACATGTAGGACAACATTTTAAAACAATATTAATACTTAGCAGAATAAAAAAATACAAACCTTTAACTAAAGGAGTTTAGAAAGGATTTCAACGCTCTGAAATGGTTGATACGTGATAGACCCTTGTCTGGGCATCTATTGTTTTACTGACACTTAGGAGGATATCACTGTATCTCGAGCCCTCAACAATATTGCTTAAAAATGATGTGTCCCTAAAAGTTACAGCAAGTCAAGATGTCTTCTGATATTGGACTAAATATTTTCAACAAATTTTCGAAAAGATACTTGGTTCTCTCGCAGTTATTAAATTCTTAAATAAAAAAAAAAAAAAAAAGGAATCACGTTTGTACTGATTATATATAAGGCTCTTCGAACGTCCCCTGATGTGCATGTGTCCTTAAGTGTGAGCCATGCAAGACACTTTAAGTGTGAGCCACCTAAGACACTTCAATTCAGTTTGCATGTGCTGGTTGCTTAGGTCTAAAAAAAATAAATGTCCACACGTGATGAGGTATCCTCAGGGCTCGATCCTGATTGGATCATCCACTTGATATAAGAAAAGAGTCCTTGTAATCACAAATTTCCAAAAAGATCAATAAAGCAGCCTTAGTCTTAGTCTAGTCTTTAAGAAATTTGCTTTTAGTTCCGTCTAGAAGATAACTGTTCTAGCGGCTCTTCATACGATGACAGTCAAATCAATTCAGTTGAAACTGCAAACAATTAAATTGTAAGTGGAGCCATCGACTAAAAAAAAAAGATAAATAAATAGCCTAAGAATTTGAGTCAAACGATGATCGACCTTGATAGAGTTACGTGACCTTGATGATGTTACGTGACCTTGGTGTCATTATGTAAACTCTATAATATTATAAATGTGTGAAGCACTAATATATATGGAATGCAAATTTAAAGCATAAATATGGGAAGCTTGAATGTGAAAAGAATAAATCTATAAAGCATAAACCTATAAAACATAAATCTTCAGGGCATTATATGTAAAGCATGAAATGGCTAATTACGAATCTGTAAAAAGAATAAATCTGTTAAGTATGAACTTATAAAAATCTATAAATGCATGTACCTATAAAGCAAAAGCCTGTAAATCATAAACCTATAAAACAAAAGCCTGTATATCATAAACCTATTGAGCCAAAGCCTGTAAATCACAAACCTATTGAGCCAAAGCCTGTAAATCATAAAACTATAAAGCAAAAGCCTGTAAATCATAAATCTATAAAGCAAAAGCCTGTAAATCATAAACTTATAAAGCAAAAGAATGTAAAACTTAAACTTATAAAGCATGAAAATATAAAGCATGAGCCTATAAACGCATGAACCTGTAAAGCATGAACCTGTAAAGTATAAACCTGTAAAGTATAAACCTGTAAAGTATAAACCTGTAAAGTATAAACCTGTAAAGTATAAGCCTGCAAAGTATAAACCTGTAACGTGTAACATGTAAAGTTAAACCTGTAAAGTGTAAACCTGTAAAGTATAAACCTGGGTTTCCAGCCCATGTTTGAAAACAACATTTAAGAAACTTTATTGTCTTGTGGACAAGTTTGTAAACAAGAGAAATATCTTTTTTTAAAAAACGTTTTTAAAAGACAATACCTCCACTATGCAGCTTAAAATATAATCAAATATTCTCTTCATGGCTCAAGAGTTTGGACACCAAGTAATGGAGAGATTACTCTTGTATTTCTGCAAGTCGGACGGACTAGAGTTACCCCAGTTACAGGCGAAAAAAAAAAAGGGGGGGGGGGGGGAGAACAAGTAGTATTCACCCGTCACCAAATAGCAGGGCCGGACATAACCATTGTGACCAAATTGTCATGGAAAGAGAACAAGTAATCTACTCCTAAATAGCAGTGCCGGACTTAACCATTGTGGGGCCCTATGCGAAACGGGTTTCGCGGGGCCCAATTAGGGTAGGGATTCGGATAATAAGTGAAAATTAAGAGTTTGTATTAGAAAATACATTCGTCTTTGCATTTTATTCATTCCTTACTACGTACAGAATTACTTTACGAGCCTTGCGTGTATCGAAGTCATACAGTATATCATAAAAATTCTATTTCCTACTTAGATCACACTCAATAGCAAGAAATACCAAATGTTTCTATCTATCTACGTGAATTGTTGACCTCAAGTAATTCTTCATTAGTTTGAGGCGCGAGAAGCTTCTTTTACTAGATTCCAAAAATATGGGTATTGCATAATGCCGTTTTTTTTATATTGCGAGTATTATTGGCGTTTTCCATATTGAATGACACGCAAAAAAGAAAATTTTGTCTATATATTTCAGGAGATTTGTATTAGTTTTCAAAAGATTTTAATAATTTCCGGATATTTCCAGGACTTTTTCGTATATTTTGCAATTTCAGAAAATTTCCAGGAGCTGCCTGGTCGTGCGGTTTGCGCGCTGGACTGTCGTTCGGATTTATCGATGGTCGAGGGTTCAAATCCTGCCCGCTCCCATCCCCCGTCGTCCTGCGGGATGTTTGGACTAGGAAGTGTGCCCTGCTCTGGAGATCTTTGGGCTAAGTATATCTTTAGTCATTATTGTATTATATATAATGTGATTAATTAGTAGATATAGCCTCAAATTAGTTCCAGGTAGTATATTTTAACCCTGATGTTATGCATCCTGGAGAACTCCCAAATGTGACATATTTATGTTGCCTTGTATCTGAAAGATTTAACCCTGTATTTAATCATCAGATAGGCTTTACCGAAAGGATGTCTATAGGTGGGATTCTATGAAGCTTATAGGCTCATAGGTTTTCCTAAAGCTTATAGTTCATCATGACCCTTGTTTGTTTTATTTGGCTGAAAGTTGCTGTGTCAGCCTAAAGTCTGTAACCCCAGAGTGGCCAAAGTGGTCGTGTATTGACCTGAGGCCTGTGACCTTCAATTTTATTTACTCTGATGTGTGATTTCCCGGATATGACAATAGATTGTATATTTAGTTGTAACATATGACTAGGGCGGTTTGCCATAATATTTTTAAATGTGTAACTTTTATTTATTTTGTGTTAAGAAGGCCTGTGAGTTGATGGTAATTTATTTCCACATTTATTTTACTCTTTATGTAAATAAACGTTGGATATTTGTTTACCTGCGACTTTGTTTAATTGTATACCTAGAGATTATACTTAATAACCTAGGAAATACAAGTAGGGTTCAATATGCCACTGGACGAACGTGCCATCACACCTTTAACACTGATCTGTTGATCTAAAATACCTAAATCTAGCTATAAGTCTAATCGAATCTTTTAGCTATACCCGCTAATTGGTAAATAATTGATCCAAATTTTGTTATGTCGAATGGGGTGCTCTTTTAGAATCAATTTCCATTATTATGTAACCTGGGGTACTCTTACAAGCAACCTCATTGAACATCCGAAACATGTAAAACATTTTAAAAAACATTTTACAAACAAATCGACAGGAGGCCAAGGGAAATCTGTTATAAGTTATAAAATGGTTTAATTTAATAATTTATGCATCTAGAATAAGCACTAGTCCTTTGAAAGTGCGGGACCCAATGCGGTCGCATAGGTTGCAGTGGCCTAAGGTTAGGGTTAGGGCATGTAAAATTTTCCTGAACATTAAGTTATTATACTCTTGAATCAATAAAGCCTTACATTAGGAAATGTTCGAACGCGATTGTCCTTTCAAAACCGATGCGGGATTTAAATTTTATCTCTAGCCAAATTAACATTTATTTATTTTTTGCTTTGAAAAATTATAACGGTCAAGACTTTTTCCCATGTGGCTAACGAGTTTGCAATTCTCTTCTCAGCGATATACATCAAGTGTTGAATTTATAGGAAAATCGTTAGAGCCGTTTTTTGAGACCCGGTGCCTTGATCCAGGTTTCATGAAGTTATTACTTGAATAAAAAATAAATAAACTTTTCTTAAAAAAAAAAAAAAGCAATATTTCATAACAATAAGGGAACTTTGTGCTAAAAAAAACGAAAAGCTGAGAACCATCGACTTTCTTCTGGAGATCAACACTCCACCTACACCATTTATCTCCCCTATCAACGGAATCATAACCAGAAGAAAACAATTACTCCCGCGTTTTTTGTTTCATTTTTTTTTAGTGCCTCGTTTTGCCTCTTAAGCAGACGATGGCAAGTTGCGCGTCTCTTCTGCTCCCTCCAGAAAATAGTTCCAAATCACAGGCAATTGCCTCCTGGCTTCTAAGCGCCGTGCGATTGCCTCTTGTAATGTCAAGCGTTCCAGAGTGGGCCATTACCTGTAATTGGCTCTGGAAATTGATAGCAGAGCAAGGGACTAAATGAGAGCAGGGTAAAAGTCTTACGTATTTTTTGTGTGTTTTCTTTCTGGTTCGTTTTCCAAACTTGCATAATGGCAGAAGTTAAAACAATTGAAAGAATAGATTTTTGGAAAACAACAATAACAGCCACAACAACACTTTGAAGCGTTTTTAGTTTTCGTTTGGTAGTAACACGAGTGGTAGGACTTGTTGTTCAACATTGATGTGTTCATGAGTTTATAGAATTGAACAAACTCTTGGCGCTAAATAAACGTCTTCCTGGCGAAATAGTAACGGAGAGTTGGTGGTAAGGATCAGCAGCTATGTCTTTACCAAAAACAAGAAGTATATAAGTTCTGGTGCACTGGAATGATGGTTTCAATAAATGATCTGTTGTTTTTCATTTCAAAATTGAAATAGTCTCTTCGGAGGGGTGGCTGAGTAGTAAAGAGCTTGGTTTCCGAACCGGATGGGTGGGGCCTATAGGTTCAAATCCTGGTGAAGACTTGGATTATAAATTTCGTGATATTTAAGGCACCTTTGAGTCCATCCAGCGCCTTGGGTACCTAACTTTTAGATGGGGGGAGGGGGGGGAGGTGGTTTGTCGTTGTGATGGCCACATGACACCCTCGTTAGAAGAGTGCCACAGAAATTAATGATCGCTAGGTCTGAAAGGCCAATTTAATTTTTACTCTACGGAAATTCATGAGCGGTCAATGTACCAAGTGCTAGAACAGACCTGAAACTGGAATTAATTGGCCTGACATCCTTCTCCCTGTCTGACATATTTTAAGCGATGCATTTATTTTCTATGCTGTTATGTCTACCGAAAATTCTCGAGTCTCTGACTACAAGTGTTAAGTCTGTTCAGTTTACAAGTACTTTGTAAGAGAACATGGCGTCACTTCTTCTTTAATGAACTAAAATCCGTGGGAACCAGTAGGGAACAGGCTGAGGAAGTCGCTTATGAAGGACTTTGTGATGAGAGCTCGCCTATGAAGGACCACTGTGATGAATGCTTGCCACCCTATGCGGCGAACGGGAGAAATTTTGTCTTAGTCTTAATAAGCAAAGTTAAGAGTAAAGTTTCCCTTTGAGACCTTGCGATCTATGGGGCAGATGATGTTAAGGTCTTCTGTTTCTTTGGCCAATGGGTCATGTGGCCAGCACAACGCCCAGCGGCCTCACTTTCCCCAACTACAGTCAAGTACCCATTAGAGTTGGGCGGACTAAGAGGCGGCCTAAAAATCCCGAAATTCAAAATTCCAGTCTTTACAGAGAATCGAACTCAGGACCCCGGGTTCGGAAGCCAAACGCTTAACCACTCAGCCACCTCGCCTCCCCCAAGTCTAATTAAGTGGTGTGTGAATAAACGTGTACGGTTTTAAAATTGTGCTAAAATCCGTTAAACATAATTACGTGACATATGGACATCTCCAATCAGCACTGCGACCTGGTGTATGTAGTCAGACATTCAGAAGTTGGTTTCAGGAAAGCAACTTCAAACATGCAACTAATAACTTCTCACTAACAGCCTTCAGCAGGATTTAGTGTCCATCACCAGGACATGAAAATGCAGACCACGAAGCAGGTGAAGTCAAGCCTCAGAGACAAATAGCTGGCGATGTGGCACAAAGAGAACAAGATGATTCTCTTTCTCCTTCCTACGTCCCAGAATCTGTCTAGGTTGCAATATATCTGAGTGAGCTTATATCTGAGTGAGCTTATATCTGAGTGAGCTTACATTTGAGTGAGCTTATATCTGAGTGAGCCTATCTATGATTGAGCTTACATCTGTAAAAGTAAAATTCACCTTTCTGACCTTGTGGTCTACACGGAATAGAATGATGTAAAGGTCGTCTGTTTCTGTGGCCTACGATTAACGAGGGTGTCATGTGGCCAGCACAACGACTAACCACCTTTACTTTTACCCAACTAATGTCAGGTCGCCATTAGGGCTGGGTGGACTCAGAGGCGCCCAAAGATCCCGAAATTAAAAATCCTTGTCTTCACCAGGATTCGAACCTGGACACAGGTACGTAAGCCGAACGCTTTACTGCTCAGCCGCCGCGCCTTTTGACCTTGTATCTGATTGAGCTTATAAATGAGAGGTCTAATGTGAGCTTGATTGAAATATTTACACTGTTAGATTGATTTACAGACTCAAACAGAAAGAAAATTAATCGTCTTTTCACCCGTTCTTATATCCAACAGATTTAAAAACAAAAAAAAAAACCAAAAAAACCCAGCATTTTTTTGGACAAAACTCACTTACCTACACATTTTTTTCTTGTTTTTTTTTTTGTATACGATTCGATAAAGAAACCAGTCCCATGACGCCACAGCGGAAGTTGAGAAATCACGTGGGCACAAAGAGAAGTGTGCTAAATAAAAACAAAAGAAGCTTAAAAAAAAAAATGTCCACACATCAAATGTGAAGAAAATGTTTAATATTTGTTATTTAATTATTATTTCTTTTTCGCAAGTAGCATCTCACGTGAAGAGGATGTAACAGGCCAATAGATTAATTCGTAGTTATAAACTCCCTGGGTTAATTTTTTTTTTTATTAGTGTCATGGTGGTATGTCGTCATAGAATGGCAGAGATGCCTCTCTCCCCGACAGCGCCTCCTACACCCACCATCACCACTTTCTCTCATAGATTTATTTTGTCCTTTGTTGACATCTACTAACCCCCCACCCCACCCCATCTTTTTCCCCTTCCCAATCACCCCACCTGTAATAAGTCTCTACACTATTTAGTCCTCTTAACGACATGAGCTTGTCTTTGCGCGCACGCGTGCGCGTGAGAGTACAACAAAAAATAAAATTAGTGTTTGTCCCCCCTCCCCTTCCCTCTTCCCGTCAACGCCTTCACCCGCCTCCATCTCATCCGAGTTTCCACTCTCGCCCACGGCTCCAACCACCACTCCACACACACACACCGGCAACGAAGACTCCCTCCCCCCCCCTCCCACATGCAAAACATTTTCTTTTTTTTTGTTTTCTTTTAGCTCGCGCGCTGCCTCCATTTATTACCCCCCCCCCCCGCACCCCTAAATCCCATTTATATTCTTGTTTTTTTGTTGGAGTCATCGTCGAGGCTCTGTGAGAGAGGACACTAATAATCGACAAGTGGATGTCTCGCGGTATGAGGTCACGTGGTTAATTATGTTTTACGAGCCTCCGGTAGAGGAACTTCGTGACAACAACGAATCAACATCGTCGGTGACAGAAGACGAGGTTTAAAACACAAGAGCTTCTGCCTCAACCACCTCTCTCTCCCATCCAAGGCTCACATCGAAACACACACACACACACACACAAACTTTGCTTAGTGAAATTAAGTCTACAAGGCAATAAATAAATCAAAGAATCGCATTTCTCTTATTTCTGTCTGTTTTTTTTTTTTTTTAATTCTTTCTATTTTTCTTACTTTATTTTTTTTTCTTTCTCTCCCTTGTTTCTTTTCTTCTCTCTCTATTTTCCCCCTCTTCTCTCTTCTCTTAAGATTCTTTGCCTCATCCCTCTTCTCTCTATCTCTTACTCTTTTTATCCATCTCTTGTCTCCCTCGAACTTAAATACCCATTTACTTTATTATCATTTTTTAATATTACAGGGAATCTCAACTTGCATTCTATACATTGGTTTTAGCACTTACTTTTTTTTTTAAATTAGAGTGAACAAATTCTTTTGACATCACAAATTAACATAGAACAACGTTGCATTTCTTTCTTCCATTGAAAGCTGTTTGTGTTTGCCACTGACCATAGGTCAATTCTCGAGATTGAGCTGTAAATATTAGATTAAATACTAATTTTCGGTCTTTTTTCTATGAACAGTTATTTGGTCAAATGCTTGATTTCTATACTTTATGTAGGACTCGGGTCAAATTTCCCGTTATAAAATTATATTTCCTTTATATTTAATCTATTATTATTCGACACACTGTAGACTAAGAGTGACCCAATAACTTCAATTCAAAGGTCCTATGGGTGATTTTCTCAGGAAGACTCCACTGGTGGATCATGTGTTATGCTGTATGATCCATAATTTTTTTTGTAATCTTTGGGGGAGAATGGGTTTTGGAATTCCATTTCATCCATGATATTTATCAGCATAGACAAGACTCTTTTTTTTAAATCTAATCATTCCAGTGCAAAGACAACACATGTTCCTGAAGCTGAAAATTGCGACAAGTGAAATGGGCCCTTAAAAATTGTCACCAGCGAATGCCGACCATGTCCTTCAAAGGTGCATACTCGAAAAAGACCCGAACAAGACACTGGCCGCACAAACCACTATACAAGCAAAACTATAGAGAGAGTTGCCTGATCTGGAAACTACTGCACACTTACAATACTTACATATTGGATTAGTTATTTGAACCCTTCAACATAATAATTAGAACATACAAGAAGAAATTCTAATGCAAATTCAATAACTCGACCCCGAAAAATTGGTCGAGTTAAAAAGAACGAGAACGGAACAAAGATTTAAACTCAGAAGTTAACTCCCATAATTTCGGTCACAAGGTAAGCAATTGTGTCTAAACTGTTTTACCGGAGGGTGATCTCATGCCAGAGTACTCACCGATATCCTGTCTATTAAATGCCATTCCTATCATCGCCAGTGTTCCACACGACTTAGCTATAAAGGAATTAGCTCACTCTCAAACTTAACTCAATTCTTAACTCTGTTTACTCTGCGCGTGCTACTGTCAACTCGCGCGTGCGTTTGTATCGAATTTTTAGATTTTTGAGACTTTTCGTTCTTCCAAGCAATCGCTGAATTGTTCCTTTTTGTTTTATTAGCGTATTCTTTTGAAAAGTATCTCGGCAAGTAAATCGATGTAAGAAGTAATAATGATGCTGGAATAGTTAGTGTCATTATTTACTGAGTATATCATTATTTATTATACTCGGGTAATTGTCGCAAACATTTTACGGCAATGTAAGCAATTGGTGAATCGATTCCCAGCGTTGATGACTTTTTGAGAATGTTAGTCGGAGAGGAAATTTCTTTTCGACATTGACTTTAGCATTTCTAACAGACTATTTGAGACATTTTCATTCGCTGGTATCCAGAAATTGAGTCGTTGAGCTTCTGGATTTTGAAATTCTGCGACACAAGCGCCCTATGGGTGGCGTTATAAAAGTAAGATTATAGAGTGTAAGATTAATGTGTAGGAGAAAAGGGCGCCTGGAATCGTGATATGTTTTATGGATTCTTGCGTAGAGTTTCAGTAAAGTCGAGTACAATTTGGACTATGGCGTTGGAGGTACGAGAAATGATTCAGAGCACTGAGTCTAAATTCTAGTTTTGGATCATTTGCTCAGCTTTCAGACGTTGTGACTACGTCCATCTAAGAACCTGAATAATCATAATCACCATCATCGCTTTCATATATAGCCAAGAACACCATCACTACCATCATCATCATAATCATAACAATCTTCATCATCATTACAAATAACATCATCATCATCATTATCGTTATCACCATCATCACGATCATCATCGATTACATCATCATAATCATCATTTTTATCATCATCACCACTAACATCGTCACCATCATTTTTATCATCATTATCATCACCACCAACATCGTTAACCATTATTATCATAATTATCATCATCATAACCATCGTCGTCATCATCATGATGTCATCATCGACATTTTTATCCTCATAATAAGGATGTCATCATTGACATTGTTATCATCATCATTGTCATCGTCGTCGTCATCACCATGACCATTATTATTATCATCACCACCAACATCGTTATCATCATCAACATCATCATCATTATCATCATCATCATCACCATCATCATCATCAGTTCTTAGGCTTGCGTAGTACTGATTCTTTAATGGTTCGCGAAACAAAAGTCCTCCAGTTTTCCCGGGCGGAAGCTGTCCCTAGCAAAATATAAAAAAGAGGACTGCCCATTCTTCTACGCTGCCCAGCCTTCTACTGAAACATCAGAGGCGTATCTTCGTATTTGTGATTCGAGAGGTACAGGCTGCTGCGGATATAACAGTATTTGATCCATAACAGGGACAGTCTTAATTAATTGGAGGCCCTGAGCGAATTTGGTTGGCCCCAAACAGAATAGAAAAGAAAATAAAAATAAACAAATAAACGACGAATAAACTAAAAAAATGCAATTTACTAAAACCTATTCTACTACAACAATAATAATGATCACAAGTTTCGCTATATTTAATAGCAACACACAGTACACGGAATTCCACATGCCAATGAGGACCTAGGCAGTTGCCTAGTTGCCTAAGCCTAAGGCCGGTTCTGTCCACACTCTTGTTGTTGCCTCTCTCGTAAAAAAAATAATTGCAACAAATTATGATGCACAAATCAATGACGATTCACCACTTCCATTTTGCACTCTCTCTTTCTCTCTCTCTCTTACACACACACGCTCTTTGATAACAACCTTTCCCCCACCACCTCGTGTCATGACAACCCTCTTGACACAATGAGTTCCAATTTAACCCCACTCATAATGTCCCACCCGTGTTACGCCGCCGCGAAGTTATCAGAGCCCGAGGCGAAAGCGATAGTCCTGAACGCTCAGGGTCTATGGCAGGGATATCATAATCTTCCGCGCTCACATCGACGCCGGGTCTGCTGCTCTATACCCCGCTTACTGCAACTGTTGCCAGGATTGATTCCCACTTCCCCTCTCCCCACGCCCCCCCCCCCCTCCCATTTCTATCACATCCGACTTAAGTGTTTTCTTGACTCCGCTCGTCTTTGTCTACTGCAAAGTGGTTATTTTGTCTGTGCGTGCGTGGGTGCGCGCATTTTATTCTTCTCTCTTGTCGTGTTGCTTATGTGTTGAAGATGTTGAAGTTGTTTCCCCTGACAAGTGTCGCTCTTCAAAAGTGAATGCTCAAGTTCATCTTTTTTTTTTAGATGACGTCATCGCCAGAGTTGTTCGACAAACAAGTAGTTGACCTCTCTATCAGTCTAGGGTCCATCTCGAACACTTTTTCATGTGTCTGTGGAACCTTATTTTGGAGAGACACTCCCGTCCACAAATATCGCAGGTTAAGGTGGCTTTTGCTTCGGTGGTAGAGGAACTGGTCATTTTTCGCATTGCAAGTTTTTCTTCCAGAGCTGAGGCCCATGTTTTTTTCGCTGTCCATAGCTTTCTTGGTCACTGTCTGGAAAGCATGCCCTAATCAAGCCACTTCATGAACTGCTAAGTTTGTGCTGTGAGCAAGGAATAGTCCTCCAGGAATTGAAGGATGCCAACATAGTAAAAATTTACAAAAATAAAGGCGACCACTCCGATTGTAACAGTATAAGAGGCATATCCCTTTTTAGCATAGTTGGGAAGGCTTATGCCAGAGTAATACTGAAGCGGCTGCAGATCTTGGCAGAACGAGTTTACCCAGATCGCAGTGTGGCCTTAGGGCAGGCAGATCCACAACAGATATGATCTTCTCTCTGCGGCAGCCACAGGAGAAAAGCAGAGAACAAATGCACTCCCTCTTTATTCCTTTCATTGTCTTGATCAAGACGTTTGACCTTGTCAGCAGAACCGGCTTGTTTACCGTATTATTGAGAATCGGCTGTCCAAACAAGCTACGGAAACTAGTGTCAGCATTTCATGAAAATATGCAGGGCACCGTAAAGTTTGACAGTTCCGAATCTAGACCATTCTCCATCAAGAGCGGAGTAAAACAAAGATGTGTTCTGGCTCCAACACTATTCGGCATCTTCTTTTCATTTGTACTCACCAGCGCTTTAAAATCCCTGGAAGATGGAGTATATATCCACAGTAGATCCGACGGAAAGCTACTTAATCTGGCACGCCTTAACGCCAAAACAAACAGACGGCATATCTTGATTTGAGAATTGCTTTTCGCCGATGATGCCGCACTCATATCTCTATCACAAGAAGGATTGCAGAGGCTTGTGAATGCTCGGGCAGCTGCTTGTCAAGGGTTTAGCCATACAAGAAGCCTCTCTAAGACCGAAATCCTGGCACAAGATGTCGCAGAAATACCAGTGATACATATTGGAAATCACAAACTTAAGGGTGGTTCAGAAATTCACATATTTGGGAACAACAATAGCTAGCAACCTAGATTTAGACACTGAGCTGACAAAAAGAATAGGAAATGCTTCAGCAGCAATGACACGACTCTCCAATCGCGTGTGGGAAAATACCAAATTGACTACGGCAACAAAAATCCTGATCTAAAATGCCTGCTTTCTGAGCACACTTCTTTATGACAGTGAGAGCTGGGCAACTTACATGCGTCAAGAACTAATATTAAATACATTCCACCTACGCAACCTGCGACGCATAATGTGCATCGCCTGGAGAGATAGTGTCACCAACCAGGAAGTTTTGAAACGGTACAATATGCACAGCATCTATGCTCTCCTTCAACAGAGAAGACAACGCTGGCTCGGTCATGTCTCTCGCATGCCAGATGGAGGAATCCTTAAAGACACCCCAGACGCTGAGCTTGCAGGGGGAGTCAGATCCAGGGGCCTCCTAAGACTAACCTACAGAGATGTCTGCAAGCGAGACATGAAAGCTACCGGCATCGACCAAAGTATGTGGGAGGAGATAGCCTAAGACTGGACAGCAATGAGACAGACTGTACGTTCTGGTACGAGCTTCGCCGAATGCAAAAGAAACGCAGCTGCGTCAGCCAAGAGAAAGAAAAAGAAAGCTGCCTTGTCAGCTAACCCTAGGACAGATGCATATACCTGCACGAACTTTGGCAAACTCTGCCGCTCCAGAATCGGCTTGATCAGTCACACCAGATTCTGCCCCGTCTCAAGACGTAGCCAAAGCCAGTGACTCATCTGGGCGCATCCATTGTCTTCCGAGAAAGAAGGAGCCATATAATATATATATATATTATTGAATAACTTCTTTGTGAACAAAACTAAATAGAACTTTTACTGCAATATAAACAAACTCAACTTGAGATCAAATGAAATCAAGTAGTAGACTTTAGTACTGATATGAAATGGTATTCTGAACAAACTCACTAACTCACTACAGTAATACACCCCTTTCAGTTTGGCGTTCTTGCGTCGTCTCTCCAAACTAAGTCCTCAAACCTTTCTTGCATCTTTCACTACCAATCGCTACTCTCTTTCCACCGTCACTATAGAAATACACAAACGCACTCACACACACTTCATAACATCCATATTTACAGTAGACTAGATGAGATCCTCAGAGCAGTAGACATCAATGTTGGCTACTGGGAAGACATAGTCATGGACCTGGATCGCCTTATGTAGAGAGAGACGGTGTCAAAGAAAGCTATGGACAGCGGGGAAAAAAAAGCATTGGTCTCAGCGATGGAAGAAAAGTGTGCCGAACAAAAAGTGTTGGTTCCTCTATCACCAAATCAAATACACCTCTACCTGCGGTATATGTGGATGGGAGTGTCTCTTCAGAACAAGAGCTCCACGCTCGCATGAAGGAATGCTCATTGAGATGAACTTAAGTCGATCTACGACAGACGGGGGTTAGCTATTAATTATAGTACTTTTATTACTATTATATTTTATTAATATATATTGTCCCTTATGTTTTTTTTTAAATGATTTTCCCAGAAAATTATGACGCAATAAGACGGTAAGAGAAAAAAAATATTTTTCATTACATCACAGGGCATCGTGGGCGCGCGGTGGCTTAGCGGTTAATTGCTTGGCTCCCTAACCTGGGATCCTGGGTTCGAATCTCGGTGAAGACTGGGATTTTGAACTTCGTGATTTTTTTTAGGGCGCCCCTGAGTTCTATCTGATGGGTACCTGACATTAGTTGGCGGTTGGTCGTTGTGCTGGCTCATTAACCGTTGGCCAAAGAAACAGATGACCTAAACATAATTTCAGTTTCAGGCATCTTTAGCATCAGGTTTGGTTGACCTGAAAACTGGAAATCTCCAAATGAATATTTGGTAATGTTGGTAACGTACGGAAAAAAAGAAACTGAAACGTGGACGATTGGAGATAATTGCCTAAAACAAATAAATGTATCAGATCAATAATAAATAGATAAATGTCTTTACTAACATGACAATGTCAAGGACGCTACCTGGAAAGATCAGTGTTGTCAATTAAAATATAAAAAAAAAACGTTCTTCAGCTAAAGAGCTAAGTAATTTGATTTCACTCTTAAAAGTGACAAAACTTATCATAAAAATATGTAGCTTATCTACAAGTCCGATATTTTGTGTGCAGGAAAAAAAAAAAAAACAGCGGTCTATTTATAGTTGTCCGCCATAGATTGGAATCTCAGAAACATTTTCACTTCTTTGTCTCGGAAGTGTATCAATAATATTTAAGCAAAGACAATATTTTATTGAGCTAGTGGGTGTGTTATCAAAGGCGGGAAGGGGGGGGGGGGCTGTCTTCTAAATCCAATGAAGGATGTTTGGGGGGAGGACTTTTTAGCGTAGGCGATCCTGAAAAAAAAAGTAAGCGTGTGGGAGGAAGCAAGGCGCTGGCGCCCAACATTCCGACCAAGGGTGGCACAGCACTGTTGACCAAACAGGAGAATGCCAAGCGGAGTTAACTGCATGCCCAGCGAACACATTGTTGGCGATTAGCTCCCCTCGGCTGTGTTCACATGTCCGTCGTCGTCAGGCTTCAGAGAAGCGATGCTCGGTGTTTGCTCAGGGGCCAGAACAAAGGGACGGCCTTTTTGTCTGTTTGTTTGTTTGTCCGAGGAAACAAAGTTTGTGACTTACCATCGCGATCATCAAACTTTGTTTTATTTTTAAAACTTAAAACAAATTTCCATGGAAATATAAAAAGTTTAAAGAAAGTCTTAAAGAATTTAAAAAAAAAAGACAACATAAACAGTGACACCATGGGGCAGGTTTCTCGGAAAGGGCTGATTCAATTCTTCTCCTTTAGAGATGGTTCGATCGCCTGTAGCCTCCTCTTCTCAGTCCACCAATGTTTAATAGATATGTTAAAGTCTCGGTCGCGACTTTTAACATTTGCGATGTCCAGACTTAGCCAGGAAAGCAAGTGAAAAAGGTGGGGCTGGGAGGACTTTCTCCCCTCCCTGACAATCTTTTCTGGCTTTGTCTGTGTACATTTGTTTTTCTTAGTCCTGGCCACTTTTGAAACTATTTTCTTACGACCAATGCCACTTTGTCCGCTGCCACTAAAATAAATACAAAACTTAAACGAGATGTGGAAATTGCAAAAATTGAAGTAGTCTACAGGTGATTTACAATTATTCATTTGTTACGAGTAAAATAACAAGGAAATTTGTTAAAATAATTAAAAAAAAAACAAAGCTTATATAATAAGTTTAAATCAGTCATGCAATGTACCTCGTTCACCAATCGTAAGCAGACAACATTTAGCCACGTGATAATATTGATAAAACAAAGAAAAAAAACTGTCACGTGACAGCATGTGTGTATTGCGTAATTTGTATAGAAGCGATAGAGAATCACGTGGCTAAATGTTGTTTGTTTACGATTGGTGAATGAGGTCCATTACATTAGTAATAAATCTAGACTTACAATAAAATTGTTGAAACAAATGAGGAACGACCTGCATTCAAACTCATGGTTCAAGCCTTCTCATGCTTCTCGAGCCAATACGATAACCACTCTCTTAGTGGAGGGTTTATGAACATGGAAGATTGTATAGTTATCTATTGTTTCTATGGGCTCGTCCCATTTTTCAGGTTTGTGTTCACTAAGACTCAGACGACGACCTACAAAGGGGACTAATTCATCTTATACAATCACAATCACTCCAGTAAATTACAATTTCTTTCCCATGTTCGAGATACCAAGCAAAATATCTTCCCGTGAACCGTCATCGTTTTTTTTGTTTGTTTGTTTTTTTAAATATCTTCCTTTTATTCATCCACAGTAACACGAATTTTCTCTTTCTGCAAATTTTCCTTGCGTGGCGGCTGTCTTGTCCGAGGGATTGATGGCGCTTTCAAAGCCCTCCTTCCTGGCCGAAAGTTGTTACAAGCCCTTAGTAAAAAAAAAATAGACAAGAAAACCGGGCAGCACAGCGCCACCTTTCGGCAGCACTTCCCAATACCAAAGACAGTCGGGGGAAGCCTAAAGTTATCTTCTCGGAGGTGACAAATTATTTGAAGGCGATAAGTGGAAAGTTTAGTTCAGGTTTTGAGAGCCCCCGAACTACATCAATAGAAGAGTGATGATCCTTCTATAGAGAACGTCAGGTCACGAAAGATCTCGTCCCTGGAGGAGAATCAGACGCCGAAAATGGGAAAGGAAACAAGCGCCCTCCCTTGACGCGTCTCGATGTCGCAGGAACAAAAAAAAGCCAACGCTAAATCGACCAGCCGTTTTCGTGGTGTTCCCAGGGGACACGATCCTGGGATTGGAAAGTGAGTGGGTAATAATCGTCTGGAGTTATCTTCCCCAGGAGTCAGGCGCCAAAAGTCATCTCGAAACTTGAGAAAACTCTTTAAAACTTCCAAACAAAGAAGAACAACTCTCTTACAAGTGGGAATATTTTCAATGCAGGACTAAAAGGGCAAAGACATGGCACCAGAACTCACTATTCAATAAAATGACGTGTCTTTGCTTATAAAAAAGCAGAGAAGAATACTTTTCAATTAAATAGGCAACTTGTAAGCCCAAAAGAGTAAATTAGTACTTCTTTTAAATTTTAGTTAATAGATAATAGAATATTTTGTTCACTTTACAAAGACTTGGAGTTACTCAACCTTTGTCAGCCAGTGTCCATGTTGACTGCTCACTGGGCATTTGTGTGCGTGTCGTGGCGAGGCCGTTATTGCAGGCCTGAACACCTTCTTGCAACGTCGCAAACTGTGGCCTCTTTAGACCAAAAGTTCGTTGCCAGGTCAAAGTCTGAGGCCACGGCCTGCGACGTGGCAATGAGCAGTCGGGTCTAAACTGCCCCGATGGTTGTCACGTGGCAGATCAGTGGTCAGGCCCTGCTATAACGATTGGTCTTGGTCGCTACGTCACCGCAACAAAAATCCTCGAATCCAAGCCGCTTTAATATCAACTGTGGACAGACGTTTCGGTTGGGTGGAAGGGGGGGGGGATAGCACAAGTTTCAAGGGCCGTTGTTAGACCACCAATGAATTGAATATGCAATACAATACCCCCCCCCCCCATCCCCCAATCATTTTCCCCTCGTCCTATCACATGCTCAGATGATAAGTGATTACAAAAAGTCGTACATTAAGTTGAAGACTCATTAAAGCTTACTTGGATTGACGAAAGAATGGAGGGCGGGACCACAGAAATCGGGAAGTTCCGTCTAGGACTCTAGGGCATCCAGATAGGGAGCCCCTTGCACGTCACATTGGTGTATGTTTCTCACACGTTTCTGTTATGAGTGGGGCGCCACTGTGATCATCTGTCTCCAAACACACTTCATTGTCCATCATACACTACCCCTTCACCCCCCCCCCCCCCCTTTCCTCCCGCATTCAGCATTTATGGGGTTGCCATTATCGTCGTCATTATCATCCAAAATCCATTTCTGCTGGTGTAGCACAAGTGTTTTTTTTGTTGTTTTTTTTTGGGGGGGGGGGGTGGAAACAGTGAGGGTAGGGTGGGGGGCTAAAAAAATAATTTTTTTGCTGCTTCTTCGACTTTTTAACATGCGCTCTATAAATATGGCTGTCATTTGTTTCATCTGACATGTGTCACAAGGCCATGCAGATTTTATGGTCTTTCTCCATGAGGGCTGACGGTCTCACTGGCTTGACATGTAATCCATGCTACACACACGTACACACACACAATGCGTAAACGAAGGCTTAGGGAAAAGCAGACGGCCCGATGCAGAAAGTGCAAAGTTTTAGCGGACGAAAATCTCCATTTCTGCAACCTCTACTTAGGTCTCCTAGACACTTCAAACGTAAATCTTAGAAGTAGGTGAAAAGAGTTCCGTGGTTCAAATCTTTTGGACTAAACTCTTTGCCAGTGAGAAAATGACGTCATGTGTGAGATAATATCACATCAAAAAAACGTATGTCGTAAATAAATATGTACCATTAAAAAAAGTTTGTACCAAACATTTTAAGTATTGTTGACTTTCAAGATAAACTAGGACTCTAACTTGAGCTTCACTGTTCTCACAAACCGCCTAAATACAGTGGTTGTCTTTCTTAATCAAAAGGCCCGAGGTGGCGCCAAAGTATCACTATAGAAAAAAACTCTATGAAGGGCTCTCTGATTTGGAAAGCACTGTGCAGTTTGAGTGCATGATTCTGACCTCGTGTTTTCTGCGATCTAGAAGTCACGTGGTAAATGAATATCTCCCCCCACCCCCCGTTACAAAACATCAGCCTATCTCTGGTCTCTCCTTGGTCTCGGGCTACTCACTGGCAGTCAAGCGCTGGGCCTGGTCCTCGGGTTAACACGCATTCTCAATAAGCCGTAAATGTGGGGATTCCGAGATCTATCCAGACGATACAGCACAATGCCTGGCAGAGATGCAATCGTTCTCTTCCCCCATTTGGTCTTCGTGACCGACGTCCTTTTATTTTTCTGCTCATTCCTCCCCCGCCTCCCCCCATCCCAAGGCCATGCACTGTCGCCTCTTTTTACTCACCCATACTCTAATGTAGCTTTCTGCTGAAGATCTATATCGAACGCTAATGGCTTCCGTTACAGTCCTAATACTCAGGCGTTAATTTTACGCCGAAGGATTGGAAACAACCACCTAATGGCGGCACGGAAGACTCCACAGGGTTTAGATCTAGAACAGCGGTTCTCAACCTTTTATGCTCGGCGACCCCTTTTTACAATTCCCAACTCTGCGGCGACCCCCAACACACACACACACATACAGCAATAGAAAAATGGATAATAACAAACCATATTTTCCATGGTCTTAGGAGACACCGGGCAAATCGTCAATAAACCCCCAAGGGGGTCGCGACCCACAGGTTGAGAACCCCTGATCTAGAACAAGATATTTAACTAATGTTGCTTGGAAATAGCTTTCTGGTGAAAGAGAGAGAGAGAGAAAGAGAGAGATGATAAAACTTACTCTTAGGGTGATAGCCCCACACTTAGAGACGCTGACAACCACAGACACTGCCTATGGGACACACGGGCGGCGAACACACCAAGACACACAACCACGATGAGATGAAAAAAATATTTAAAGGATGATCATAGGTGACGCTTGGCCGGAAGTGGGGAAGTGACGTCACAGCGATACGCGATAGCCATGTGCCGAACCTGTCACGCCATACGTAGGGCTGGCTGAACGTTTAAACCAAGAATTAGATGGCAGTGTGACGTGGAAAAAAATAAAATGAGGGGTGGGGAGGGGGGAGGAGAGGCCGACGTGAACACAGAGAAATGACAAGAATGTAAAGTGTAAGAAGGATCTCCTCATTTTTTTTTATGCTTCCTCTTTTTCCCTCATCTTTCCTCTTTAAAATGGCGCCATGACATGATATGACCACATTACCCAGAAGCCGAGACGGGAAATGCTAGATTATGCTTTATTCCCGAGATGCTTTCTTTCTCTCTCTCTTTCTCTCTTTCTCTTTAGCACGCTTTGTGAACGAAGGCTGGATGGCCAGCAGGTCCATCCACCAGACGAACTGACCCACTGTAAGAGTGGAAACAGGATAAAAGACTCGCGTGCCTGAACTCAATTTCTTGGCTTATCGCGCTGAAGAACTCGCTCTTTGCACGTGCAACTATAGAGCAGGAGACAAAATTGTTAGCAGACGTAAAAATCCGGCGGGAAAAATAGAGTCAGGGAAAAATGAAGGATCTTTATTAGGCTCATCTTGTCATTACCTTCCCTGTGCTAATTATGACGACATGATGATCGATTTTTTAACCGATTCTATCTCGATCCAATTATTCATTTTTTTCTTTGTTGAAAAAAAATGATTCCGACAAAAAAGATATTGTATGAAAACTATTCATAACTATAAACTATAACTATATTCATAATTATAAACTATAACTATATCACAACTATAAACTATAACTATATTCGCAACGATAAACTATAACTATATTCATAACTATTAAAAACAGGCTCTAAAAATTCTTCACAAAATAGTCTTCAGGGAACATTATGACTTAGGTATCGCGCTATGGGAAAAAGTTAAAGCATCGATACCAATTACTTCTAAAGCGACAGTATCTGTTACGTGTTTAAACTCGATTACATCGTTTGGAGGAGGATCGTTTCTTTCATAAACGTTTGATTAGACAAATGATTAGATGCTGCTTTCTCACTAGTCCAAATAGGGATGGGGGGGCGGGGGCAGGAATAGTATAAAGGGGAGGAAGATGAAGTTTTGGTTATCGATAGTTATTGAATCATTTTGGTGCGTTTTGTATATTCATATTCAAACTCTTTTCAACTGCCTCGATGAAATGTTCGAAATAAAACGAATCCTTTTAATGAACCTTCGACCCTGGAAAAGATTTTATTCCGTGGCCAGGATAAACGATTGGCTCTTCGTCGACCTTTCTGTCTGGGGGCCCCCATCAACTAGATAATCATTGAATCACATCCGTTTGCTCATGGGTCAAGATTCCTTAAGGTAACGCAATAGGTACCCCCGACCCATGCGATGCCGGAGACCGAGCCCACGTGGGGACACTTCATATTCCTATAATGCACCATTGAGTTTCGTGGGAGGACCATCACAGCTCGTATGACTGGGAAACGGTGCAATGAATGCGGGCTGGTTAGCAGGCCTTTCTTACACCCTCAGCACGTGCAAGTACACTCGCTAGAGCAGAACTGTGGTAGCTCACTGGAGGCTCTTTTTTCTCTCGCTCTTGGCCTTTCAGCTTCCTGGGCAGACATTTCCACGGAGGGGCCTCGCTGAGGAGACGGAAGCTTTTCCTCCGTTTCGACTGCCTTAGACTTGCTCAGCTCATTCTAGGCAGGTCCTGGTTCTTGATCTTTCTGATGACAGACATACATTCTACGAAGCCTCACTGCTTTAGCTGAAGGAATATCCGAGACCCTCATACCCTCACTTAAACAAGGTTTGATGATAGTAATAATTATTAATAATTTTATTTATAAAGCGCTGTTAACAAACAAAATGTTGGCTCAAGGCGCTGTGATAACATTACAAACACGAGAGCTAACATGACAAACGAATCTAAAAAAGTTTTAAGCAGTTAGGTCTTAGTGTTCCTCTTAAAAGTAGTGTAGCATGTTGTCAGTCTGAGATCAATGGCGAGTGTGTTCCAAACCTTTAGTCCGTGCACTGAAAAAGCCCGCAGACCGTAGGTTTTGATGGAGAAACGTGGCACCAATAGAAGCGTTGAGTCCATTGAGCGCAGGGCTCTCTGACGGACATATGGAGCGATCAAATCTCTAAGGTACAAGGGCATTTCTTTGTTATAAATACTCTGATGGCAAAGTGTGACCACCTTGTAGTCAATTCTCGCTTTCACTGGAAGCCAATGGAGCGTGCGCAAGAGCGTAGTAGCAGAATCGCGTCTTGTTTGATGTTGATTATTATTTTTAAAAAAAGTACTTTTACAAGACCTCTATTCAGATCGCACATTTATGGGCGAAATCTGGAAACTGGTTGACATGGTTCTCGATAATGGCTCTAACGATTTTCCTTAAAATTTGACTGTTGATATATACCTTTAGGAAAAGATTTACTAGCTCGTTGGCCATTCTGGGAAAACATTCGTCTGACCGTTATAATTTTTCAAATTATAAATAGAAAAACAAAATTAAATTTGGCTAGAGAATTAGTTTGGACCATAGACTATATATATATATACAGGACTGCCAACTGTGCCCACCACGCCTATATTATTCAATTAAATAAGTCCCGTACACCGAGGCGTCCTTGGTTGCAGTGTAGTGTTAGAAGAATTACTTCCGGTGAATTAGTTTACTATATAGAGAAACCATCACTAAAGATAAACACTACGTTCAAAATATTTCTTAGTCATAATTTTGGTAACAGTGCTATAGACATAGCCAGATTTTTATAACAACAAAATCTAATTTACCAACTTAAAAAAAGAGCATTAAAATAATTAGTGTTCTAACTAGTTTTTATATATAACTAGACATATGTTACCCGCGACCCGCGGGTCTTTATTTGCGCATTACTATCGATATAGTCACTGAGAGTGTTTTGTAAACAATTAAACGAAATAATAATGTAATAAGTAAAGCGAATGTGTCAATGTAAAAATAGTGTGAATGAAGCTATCAAATAAAAATAGCTAATAGGCTTAAATCCATTTGTTCAAATTAAAACATTTGCTTGTAGGCCTACATATATTTGATTAAAATTTGAGATGAATAGACTTAATTTTGTATGTTTATGTGTTACAGTATAAAGTAGATCTTGAGGTAGGCATAGATCTAAATCTACACTGATCTAGAGTTAAAAATTGGCTTTTATAGAGTGACCTTTTTTCATGAATGAATAAAGGCCTATCTCAACACGGCTACGCAGCTTTATTTAGCGAACAGCGATCGAATGTATTAAAAATGCTTTAGAAAAACAAATTTTAATGTTAATTTGATTAAAATATGAAATGAATGGACAATAATTAGTATGTTTATGTGTTAAAGCATAAAACTATCTTTGCGAAAAGAAGTTCAATAAGAGTTTTAGACCCTGGCCTAGGAATAGACTCAGTAGAGAGATGTTTAATGTGTAATTATTTGGTAATGTCTAATGAAAGAATGTTCGCCAGGAAATCTGTAGTCACAGGTATCAGAAACTAATTTATGTAAAAAATGCTTTTGAAACACAAAATTGAAGGTTAATTTTATTATATAATGAAATCAATGGATCTTCTTTTGTATTTTCATGTGTCAAAGTAAAAAACTATCTGCGCAAAGTGTATTTTTTAAAATTAGATCTAGGTATAAATCCTTTCGATCTTTTCTCATGTCAACATTGTTAACCATGGCCTAGATTCATAAAATACTATAGCTGTAATAGAGTCGGACAACTTTATTTTTTTTAGGGTCTTAAGTTTGTTTTAGGGCTACAATACATACACTACCGTCTAAGTTAGTACCCAAGGAACATTCCCGCCAAGTTTTATCAAGATTGGTCAAGAGGTTTTGATGTCTATAAGTAACATACATACATACATACATACATACATACATACATACACACATACACACATACATACATACATACATACATACATACATACATACATACATACATACATACATACATACATACATACGCCTCACATTCTACTTTGTAATATAAGATTAAAAACCCATTAAGCACTTTTTTCCAAAAACAAATTATAGTAGTGTGTATGGTCGTATATGTAGATATAGTTTATAGCCATAGGTCACTAAGTCTGGGTCAAAGTTGACATGTTTACTACGTGTACTATTACTTTTTATTGATGTAGGAACAATCATTATAGAATTCTATTAGGTGAAGACAAATTTGGAACAATCAATTTTTTTTTATGGCTTTTAGAATAATTGGATGTTATTTAGGATTTAATTAGTTTAAAAAATTAATAACTTGCAGAGCTGAAAGTTTTATGCATATTTTTCAATTAGTCATAAATATACGATTGCTTGTAATTTTTAATGACTTCATTCTCCATTAATATATATATATATAATGCATACTGCATGCTATCTTGAAAAAAAACTACAAATAAATTTAAAACAATAGATATAGAATCTAGATGTAAATAAAAGTTGGTAAAGATGTGAGTGTGTAGGCTCAGGGACTCACTATTGTTATTTTATTTTTAGACTGACTCACTCACAGACTTAACTTCTATCACCCATTATAGGCCTATAGGCTACCTAAGTAATAAATGACACTCTCAAAACTGTATTGACTCTTTCATTAATCGCTTATTTAATTCATATTAATAGATAACAATGTAAAAAGAAATTGTCAAATGTGATGAAAAGAAAAAATAAATAAATATTATCCAAGCTGGCAGCATCATTCAAACATCGTGAATGTCATAAAATAAGTTTATATCGGAAGTACCTCGTCTCACATTTTAGAGCTGAACGAAACTTATGCTTAGTTATCCTTAGTGTTGGCAGTCATGTATATATATAGTCTATGGTTTGGACACAACATATCTTCGGGTTTTTCCGCAAGTATGTCCTAGTTCTTCATGAGTTTAATAAATTCGTGTTAAGGAACATTATGCACAAAGTTTTCTTAGTCTGTATAATATATATAGGTCTGCGGTCTAGATCTAGAGGTATATCATTAGAATAATATAAAGGCTAGTAGATTTATTGGAGATTCTCAAGATAAACTAGGCAGTGTCAAGGAAAGTAACTTTGGTTCCTAAAAATAGCTTTGGTCCTGGTCTCTACACTAAGAAATTGTCTTGACCTCTCTCAGTTCTGCGTCTGCGACGTTTAATCGGCCGTAATTTTTTGTTTCGGGTCTCTATTTCTCGTTCACTCCTTCGCAAGGGCTATTAAAGCCCCTAACCTCTAAATTAACTCTAACCTTCAACTGGACACTGTCCCTTCTTTCGTCCAGTCTGGCACATTTTCCTTTTCTAAAATGGGATTATCGGAGATGGCCTTTAATCATAATGTCCCGCTTCTGAAGTTAATCCGTGGTCCAAACATTGACCACGAGTTTGTGGCCATAGGAAGAGAACAGAAGGCATGGAAGAAGAGGCAGCGGTCAGGGTACACAATCAACTTTCAAAGAAGCCACTGTTTGTCATCTCCCCCCCCCCCCCCCCAATTTAGATTCTAAAACGAGATCGGAGCACGCGCCATGATAAATCTAGACCGTCCACCTTGTGGTCACTACCAAAGGGGAGGGGGACATCAAACCGAGGGATTACCTTGATCCCTTTGGGGATCTACCGGTGTAGGAGGGTACTTCACGAGCCGGGCACGGCACGCGCTTGAAGTAGCCAGAGATTCATCAGTATCTTTTGTTTCTAGCACCTTCCTATCACGCGCTCAGACATGGACGCTGGGACATCAATAGAGTGATAGGGATTACAAAAGTATCCCTTTTGAAAGTTTGGACAGAC